>JANAVB010032419.1:11470139-11750139 GCA_029216955.1 Iris pallida
CTGGCTTGGTAGCTGTTGTTGTAAGCAAACTCTACCAAGTGAAGGTGGTCCTCCCAAGATCCCCCGAAGTCCAAGACACATGTACGAAGCATATCCTCGAGGGTCTGAATCGTCCTCTCCGACTGCTCGTCTGTCTGGGGGTGGTATGCGGTACTGAACTTGAGCGATGTGCCCAAGCTAAGCTGCAAACTTCTTCAGAAGTGGGAAGTGAATCGGCTGTCCCGATCCGAGACTATACTCACTGGAATCCCGTGCAATCGGACTATCTGCCGCACGTACATCTCGGCCAACCTTTCCGTAGACAAACCCACCTTGAATGGCAAAAAGTGGGCCGATTTGGTCAATCGATCAACAATGACCCAAATCGCATCCTTCCTTCTGGAGAGCGCGGAAGCCCAGATACAAAGTCCATAGTGATATGCTCCCACTTCCACTCAGGAATGGGTAGTGGCTGGAGCAATCCACCGGGTCTCTGCCTTCTGACTTTCACCTGCTGGCACACCAAGCATCTAGAAATGAATTGAGCCACCTCGCATTTCATGCCATACCACCAAACATGCTGTCTCAAGTCTCTATACATCTTTTTGGCTCCAGGATGCATAGAGTACTGAGAACGATGCGCCTCCTGAAGAACCTCCTTCCGAAGTCCTCCGCTCGACATGCACAATCTGGTACCATGCCTCAACGACCCATCTCTCGCTATAGAGAACTCATCCAACAGTTCTGCCCGGACCTGCTCCCTGATGACCCTCAGAGCCTCATCCTCAAACTGAGCTACCCTGACTCTGTCCATCAGCTCCGACTGCACCTGGAGACCCCACATCTGTGCCTCGAACCCAGTAACTATCACCTCTATACCCAAGCTCTCCAGATCTACCAGAAGGTGACGATCCATCGTCAAACACATGGCCACGGGATACCTGCTCAAAGCATCCGCGACCACGTTGGCCTTTCCCGGATGGTACTGTAAGGATATATCAAAATCCTTCATCAGGTCTAACCATCGCCTCTGCCTCATATTCAGCTCCTTCTGGGTAAACACGTACTTCAAGCTCTTGTGATCTGTATAGATCTCAACTCTCTCTCCGTACAGATAGTGTTTCCACATCTTTAAAGTAAAGATGACCGCTGCCAGCTCCAGATCGTGGGTAGGGTAGTTTCTCTCATGAGGACGTAACTGCCTAGATGCATATGCAATCACCTTCCCGTGCTGCTGAAGTACACAACCCAAATCCTGGCCTGAAGCATCACTGTAGATCATATAACCACCAGATCCAGATGGCAGCGTCAAGATATGAGCTGTAGTCAACCTCACCTTCAGCTCCTCAAAGGTGGCCTGGCACTCCTCAGACCAAACAAACTCCTAGTCCTTCCTGGTAAGTCGGGTCATCGGCTGGGCAATCCTGGAAAAGTCCTGTACGAACCTCCGGTAATAACCTGCCAGACCCAGAAAACTCCGAACCTCTGCTACTGAGCTCGGCGTAGACCAGGACTCCACTGCAAAAATCTTCTTCGGATCCACTGAAATCCTCTCGCCAGAGACAACATGGCCTAGGAACTCCACGCGATCCAAGAAGAACTCGTACTTGGACAGCTTCCCATACAGCTGCTCCCTCTTGAGAGTGTCCAGCACAATCCTCAGGTACTCCTCGTGCTCCTCTGGTGTCTTCGAATAGATGAGAATGTCATCAATGAAGACCACCACGAACTTGTCAATGTACTGATGAAATACCTTGTTCATCAAGTTCATGAATACCGCCGGGGCGTTGGTCAACCCAAACGGCATGACGGTATACTTATACTGGCCATAGCGAGTCCGAAATGCAGTCTTCGGAATATTATTCCGTTTCACCTTCAGCTGATGGTACCCGGTACGCAAGTCGATCTTCGAGAACACCCTCACCCCGCTCAACTGGTCGAATAAGTCATCAATCCTTGGCAAAGGATACCTGTTCTTGATGGTAAAGTTTTTGAGCATCCTGTAATCAATGCACATACGTACCGTACCATCCTTCTTCAGGACAAAAAGAACTGGCGCGCCCCAAGGTGAAAAACTAGATCGAATAAAGCCCTTGTCCTCCAGCTCATCGACCTGTTTCTTCAGCTCCGTTAACTCACTGTTGTTCATTCTATAGACGTGCTGGAAGATAGGCTCAGCGCCGGGCACTAGGTCTATAGAAAACTCAACATCAGGATCTGGCGGCATCCCGGGCAACTCCTCGGGAAAGACATCCAAGAACTCAGCAATAAGTGGATGTGGCAATACCGGTCCCGCCAACAACGCTCCGCAGAATCCATCTTCTGGCTCCGCTGTACCCCTGGTGAACTCAAACTCCGGCTCTTCCGACGGCCTGAACAGAACTCTGCCCCCTCTGCAGTCTATGCTAGCATGGTGCATGCTCAACCAGTCCATATCGAGTACCACATCGTAGCTCGGAAGTGGCATTACGAGCAAACACGTACTCAGCTTCCGGCCTCTCAAAGAAACTCTTCGCCCCTTGCAAACATTATTAACCAGGATGATGCCATTCCCAGTCATAATCTTGTAAGTCCTACCAAGATACTCAGCAATGATATTGTGCCTAAGAGCAAAAGAAACAGACATAAAACTGTGCGTAGCATCAGAATCAAACAAGGCTAAAGCTGGAAAAGAATCGAGCAGAACAGAACCTGCGACAACATCTGTAATAGGCTCCATCTCCCCCGCTGCAAGAGCAAAGGCTCTACCCTGAACACCCCACTGCTGGCGGTGCTGGACAAACTGCTGCTGCTGGGTCAGAAGTGGACCCCTCGGCTGCACTGCAGGTACTCTCGCCGACGCCCTCTGAGCTCCTCTAGCGGCACGGGGGTTCATTGGACACTCCCTCAACTGATGGCCTGTGCCACCGCAAAAGAGACACACTCCTAGCCTCTTCTGGCAAACCTCCCAGACGTGACCAGGCTTCTTGTAGAAGTGGCAAGGAGCCCCATGCTGTGCCTGCCTCGGCTGAATATGTTGCACCTACTGCTGATGATGCTGGAACAGCTGATGCTGAAGCTGAGGGCGCTTAGCAGCCCCCGCGCTGCTACTGGCCCCTGAAAACAACTCACGATCCCTCTTCGGCTTCAAGCCCCACTCTCTCTCCACCTTCCGAGCCTCCGCATAGACCTCTGCATATGTCGCATAGAAGGAAGGGATCAGGATCTTGATATCCCATGTCAATCCCTTCCGGAAGTGCTCTGCTCGGATCACTGGGTCGCTCACCATGTACTCAGCATATCGGCTCAGCCGGCCGAACTCCGCCGCATACTCCTCTACAGTCATACTGCCCTGCTGCAGGTTCTGAAACTGTCGTACTAGGCCGATCTTGTCTGTGACTTCTCTCTAAACAGGGCCCAAAACTCAGCCCAAGTGTGGCCCTCTCCTGCAAGAGCCGGCTCGTTCCGGAACCATGTCCGGGCAACATCTAATAACTGCAAGCTAACCGCCTCGACCTTCAGGTCGTCTGCCAGGCGGGAGGCCCTCATCTGACGCTCGATATCCTTGAGCCAGTCATCAGCATAAACAATGCCCTCGGTCCCTTTGAAATCTCTCGGACGCATCTTCTTGAAAGCCTGGATGTCTCCGGGCTTCTGTTGCTGCGCCTCCCGCTGTGGAGCCCCACGCTTCACCGTAGCCAGGGCCAACCTATGGGCATCCTCCATGCCCTGGCGCATGGCCTCAGTCTGTCTCATCTGTGCCTCGTGCTGGGCCCGCTGGGACTCCAGCACCTGCTGAAAGAATGCAAGCATCTGTACCATATCTGTGGGCAGAGGAGGCAACGGAAGAACAGCTCCTACCACCGACGGAGGAGTCCCCTGCTGAGGAGGAAGAGGAAGAACACCCCCGACAGCTCCCGTCGTAGCCTCCGGCACTGCAGGAAGAGCACCCGCAGTGACCCCAGGGACAGTCATCGAGAGTGCGGGAGGAGTACCCCCGAGAGCCCCTACTGAAGTCCCAACTAAAAGGGAAGTGACTGGAGCCTGTCCGCCAGAGGTAGCAAACCTCTCCGTCTCCCCGTGCTCCTCACCGGGAGAATGAGTTATAACCATCCTGGAGACAGAATGAAAAGAAGATATCAATATGGCACAAGAAGGACAATATCAAAGGAGGACAGCTAGAATGCATTAGATCAATATCAAAGACGGTAAGCAAGATAAGCAAGGAAAGATCCTACTGTGATTGAGTACTCTTAGCCTACCATCTTCTATATGTAACACAGGCTCGTAGTCAACACTCTAAGACGAGTGGCGCTACGACATCGTTCTAATTGCGACTTCAGGACCTGCATGGGCTACCACTAAAAATGTGTCACGACTCGCACCCGCTGGAGGGGCACGTGTGCGTAACAAAGCCCAGCCCACACCGTAAAAACGACGTGGAACACTGTAGGTTTTCTACTTTAACAACAGTTTATATAATATCAAAAACCTGTCGAGAATATGGTCAACTCCGAATGGAGGGCAAGCAATGATAATATATGAGTGCTCAATCACAACTCTAAGATGATAAAGTAAAATACTGAAAGATAAAGACAACATGACAATAAAATATAACCTGTCAATTCCAAACACACAGAATATACAAGTCTAAGTCCAAAGTCTCTAATACAAGCCAAAATATAACAGTCTCAAGAGTAACTGGAGACAAGGTCCAGTACAAAAACCTACTATCTACAGGATAGGCGGTATCTCGCCCTGCGGTGCTGCACCCTGCGGATCTAGGGTATCTGTCTCTAAACCTACTACGTCTGGTGGGCCGTAGTGAGTGCAATAATAGTCCTCATCTACATCTGTAATATTTTCAACATATCCGGTCAGGATGGAACGAATACAATCAACTAACAACAGTTCACAAGATATGACAAAGACTATAAGACTGTAAATAGAGAGTATACATAAGAAATTATGGAATGTACATGTGAGTATCATGGCATGGTAAGATGTAAATCTTAGAGCTAGAACAAGGCAAGTAAAACTGATCATATGTCACGACCCGCACCCTAGAGTTAGGACACGAGACGTGGGTACGTCCAGCCTACGCCGCAGTGTCGGCGGTAGAACGCTGTCCTAGGTCTCAATGCATCTAACAGTATAAGAGTAAACAGTTTATACTCCCCGAATGTGGGTGACATAGCAGAATGTAAACTCAATCACATCTAAGGTAGAGCATAATGGAAGATAGATAAAACATGAAATCGAAAAGAGATACAACAGATAGAAGTCTAAGTGTCTAAGATACAAACTCAGAATATATCTCAAAACTCAAATACAGTAATCCATAAATACATCTCAAGACAAATGAAAATAAACTATAAATAAACCCTAGCTATCTATACAACCTCTACTGTCTCCTCTAGGCTAGCAGGCAACCTCCAGGCTATCTGTAAAATTTATCAACAGGTCCAGTCAGGACTGGAGCGAGCACAGTACATCTCAACAAGTCATAGCAGGAAAGAAAATATAATCATGCTAGAGAATAAAATACAGGATCTGAAGAATAGCATAATGTAAAAGAGAGACTGTAAGTAAATATCTACGATATATATAAAGAGAGACAGTGCTAGTGATTCAGAGTACTGCATAAACATGTGAATGGCTAAGGACTGATTCATGATTACACTATTTGGATTTATTCACATGTTCACTCATACTCCTCCATCCCCAATCAATACATAATGATCCATTCAAGTTACGTTAAGATTCATGATTATACTACGTTGCCCATAAAGGGTGATTCATGAATTGATTCGTGAAGGCTCGGTGATCATGAGGGTACATGAGTCACTAGCTGATTCTCGAAGATTCATGATGATAGAAGCATATGATACGTGATGTAAGTGAAACACACATGAGACAAAAGTATCTGATGCTTCCGAGAAGGATAACATCTTATGAAGGGATCCATATAGTACCAATCCGTGATCCAACGTGTCAGCATCAAGTAAGATAGTCTAAATCAGGAAATATAATCCTAAACATGGTATGAAATGATCAGAGAATGTACTCGTCTGATAACCTGAACAGCTGATAAGTATGGGGGGGTCCAACTGAAGCCACAGAGTCCTATTTAAAGTAATACAGGTTACAAGGTATTCAAGTTGTAATAAAGAATCTCTACAAGCAATCTATTATTATTCTAGGTTCTTCTAAGTCAAAACGACTCTAGGTCAACTCCGGTCAATAATCTAGTCAAACTAGGTCAAGTGTTGACTTATAGGTGACTTTGGGTCAACTGGTCAACTCTGGTCAACAGGGTTAATTCTAGTCTAATTATTAAGGATATAAAGTGTACTTCGTTATTCGTACGTCGAAACTTACAACACGCAAATCGAGATAAGATGATTAACTGTAAAGTTAATAATCTTATTATATTGTTTCACGTGTCCATCTTGTCAATTTCAGCGATATGAGATCACTGAAATTGACTGATCTCAGTTTCGTTGTACTAATCCCGAAATACGAGCATTATAAGAATTAATTATTAATAATTTATAAAAAGGTTAAACTCAGAGAAACTATCAACAAACATTGTCGGACGATGAAATAAACATCGCCAACATGTCCAGAATGGTCAAATTAGCTAGGATAGCCTATCCATCGTTCCAATTTGGACACAAGGGCAAAAAGGTAATTTCGGGTCAAAACGGTGTCCGTGTCGGAGCCGTTTTGCACCGAAAAATGTGCAAGAAAACAAGTCTATAAAATATAACAAATTATATGTCCACGAAACCAGAATGAAGATACGAACCCAACAGTATCTCCAGAATTGGATTCCATTGACCCGATCTCAATTTGGTCCGTTGACCAGAACTTGAAATTCCGGTTTGTACGGAAATACGTGCCGGAGCCAAAGTTCTCAAAACTCAGCAAACTATCTGTCAACGAGTCCAGAATGATGATACGAACTCAACGGTATCTCCAGAATTGGATTCCGATGAGCCGATCTCAAAATGACCCGTTGACCCAGATATTAGTATCCGACTTGCATCGAAATGCGTGCCGGATCCAATGTCCACCAAAACCTAGCAAATTATATGTCAACGAGTCCAGAATGACGATACGAACTCAACGGTATATCCGAAATTGGATTCCGATGAGCCGGCGTCAAAAAGTCCCGTTAACCCAGAATGTGGGACTCACTTTGTACCGAAAAACGTGTCAGGGCCCACGTTCTCCAAATCTAACAAATTTTATATGAAAACAAGCCAGAACGATGCCACGAGTCTAATGGTGGTGTCAGAAATGAAATTTGGAGTCCCGTGTTCAAAAATGGAATTTTACAAGTTGGAAATTACGAATTCGGACGGCCAACTTTGGCGTCGAATTCAACCAATCAAACAAGTTCACAATAAAACAAAACTGGAGGGGTAGTAAGAGGGTTATACCAGCTTCGCACCAGAACTGGTAGCACGCCAAACGAAGCTACGGTGGAGGAGATACAAGCTGACGAAGTTGGCCCCGCGAAACTGTCCAAATTTAATACAATTTAAATGGTCAACTTGGTGGCCGGTTTTGATGTATCAAACGATAAAATTAACGGACGAAAATTGACAGGGATGAAGGTGGATATACCGAGATTGTGACGGAGCAAAGAAATCGCCGATCCAACGGTCGGATTCCCGGAAAAATGTGCGCGAAGTTGCTGCGATAAAACGCGATTTCAGTCTCGTTCCCGAGCTCGTCACGACGGGACGTCGTGCAAAATGCACGAATCGCCTCGACGGCGCGTCCCGGAGGACGGTGGCTGCCATGGGAGGATGGCCTAGGGTGGGGTGCACCCGGGGGGGGTTTGCCGGAGCCACGGCAGCACGTGGCCGGCCACGGCGGCGGCAGCCAGCGCTGCACGCGCGCGTGCTGCTTGCTGCCGTAGCTGCTATTGCATGCGCGCATGCGGCTGCACGCGGGGCGGTCGACAGGGCGGCGGGGTGGCGCGTGGCCATGTGCGACGGGGCGGTGCCGCATGGCTACGGTGGAGGAGGTGGTGCGGCGAGGTGGTCGCCAGAAAAGATGGAGTGGTGGTCGGGTTGGTATTGGAGAAGGAGGAGGGAAGAGGAGGAGTTGGAGGGTGATTGCGGTGGTCGACGACGAGGCCATGCCGGAGTGGGGGTGGTTGCGGTGGTCGTGGTTAGGAAGAGGAAGGAAGGAGGCTCGGGTGTGTGCTGTAGGTGGTGAAGTTGTTGTTTTTGTTTGTGTTGTGGTGAAAGTAATAGAAAGTAGAGAGAGAAAGAGGTGAATTAATTGTAGTGAGAGAGAGAGAGAGATGGAAAAGTGCCACCTAAAACTTAGGGCCGGCTGCTAGGGGGTGTTGGGGATGTTCCATGTAGGATTTAATGGGTGAGATTTTGTTTGGGGAATCAAATGGCTAGGATTTAATTAGAGGAAAATTGTCATTTCTATGGGAATTTAAACAAATAGGAATTCCAATAAATATTGAAATAGGTAGATAGGGTATTAAATATTATTTTTGGACGAGGAAAGTGAGGGTGTCATGATGGAGGAAAAAAATGAAGTTGGGGTTGGGTTCAGTGGAGCTGGATTGGATCCAAAACCGGACATTATGCAATAATTGAATTAAAAATAGGCGTTGATGATCATGGATAAATAAGTAGCACATAGGAATTCCAATAAATGGGACACAAGTGTCGGACGGATAGTAGGCTCAATGTGGGCCATGTCCATAATTGGGGCTGACAGGTTTTGGTCGACAGGGGACCCACAAATCAAGTTGGAGAATGAATATGACGCCGTGGGATAAAATAAAATCGGATCACGTGTCAGGAAAGTTGTGCGAAGCAATTAGAGCACAAAATGGCATATCTGAGTGGGACACGAAGGTCAAGGGTGAAGAGTGTCTCGAGTAGATCATCAATGAGAAGTTGGTTTCAAGAAACTAACTGGTCTTGCGCTCCCAAATTAAAAGTCACGGTAACGTGCTAATAATGATCAAGGAAAAGAGTGGGAAAATTAATTAATAATCAAATGGTCTATATCGACCAGAAGTTCAGCGAAGCAAAAAGCACAAGGGAACAAATTTAAGTAGGATACTATATACCATCATGAAGGTAATCCTGTCCACTCCAAAACACGTGAAGAAGATTTCCAGAGTTGAACATCCCTGATACTCCAAATATCAATGGCACGGGAAAGTACACTTAAGGATAAATAAACAGAAAAATTATTTATCGAAACCAAATCAATCAGAAAATAAAAAAAAATTAACCCGAAATTCAGGGTGCTCACATCATGGCATGTACAAGAATCAAGAATCATCTATCTAGGTGTGTGAGTACTAGCTATAATATGTGGCCGGCTTGGGAACTTGCACAATAGTAACAGGCCTGGCTAATCATACGTGGGGTGTATGATCAACACTCACAATCAATAGGTGCACAATGGGTGCACAATAGGCTTTGACCACATATCTACACTAATACTCCCCACCCCCGACTGGTAGAGTGGATCCAAGCAAGACACGTTACGACACGGGATTCTACGAGAAGGGAGCAAGTCTCCTCGAGAATCGGTGTCCATATACTGCACAAGAACTACAAGGGGGCTTGCACAATATATACCAAGATAACGAGGAATAACATCTCATGTCGGGATCCATGAATACCAATCCGTGTGGCCAATGTATCGAGAACAAGCATATCTACACTAATTATATGAATTATAACAATCATCATAAATTAGAAAAAGTGTCAGAGAATGTACTCGCCTGTGATATGATATAATATGTCAACTGGATCCAATGCAGCGCCTCGAGGACCTATAGAGAACAAGACGTATCAATACTATGTTTAGTAAGTAAAGTCAAATCAATTTAAACCCTATTAAGTCATTCTAGGTCAAGACAAGTCTAGTTAAGTCAACCTTGGTCATAGAAGAACATTGGAAGTCAACCAGTATCAAACAAGGTCGAAAGTTAACTTACAGTTGACTTTTGGTCAACGGGTCAACTTTGGTCAACTCTTGGTCAACCCTAGGTCAATCCTAGGTCAATAGTGACTAAAAGTTGACTTTTGGTCAACCGTTCAAGTCTAATGGAATTTGGGACTAAATTGGGTAAAGTGTTGAACCATAGTTGACTTTTGGTCTAAAAAGTCAACCGTGGTCAACCAAGGTCAAGACTAGGTCTAGGCAACTATTTCTACTCATTACCAACCCTTACAACCCATATCCGAGTCCATCTTGGACTCCGAAACCCGTATCTTGGCCGTAGGCCAATATCTTAATTTACCCTTTACAAAGGTAAATTTCTAACCTAGGCAAATACCAAGTTAGCCTACCTACGCTTGGTATTTCGACCCGTGCTTCCTAGGGTAGTAGGATACTAGCCTATACATTCATTACCTACCAAGCGTCCTAGGGTAGTAGGATATCCAGTCCATCTTACGGCCTATTACCGATTATCTTGAATATCTCAAGATACGCAATGGTACGGTACGATACCATCGCCCTACACCCACATAAAACCCCGATTTCAACTCGAAAGCCTATCCACAAAATCTAATTCACGTAATCTAGGTCTCCTCCAAGTTTCAACGCGTTCCGACACTCGGAGCTCCATTTCACCCCTTCACCACATTCCGACTCACTCAATCTCCTCTAAATTTGATTTTCTACCTTCCTACACTTCTACTCTTCTTTCTCCTTCTCCTTCTCTTTTCCTTTCCCTTCTCCTCATTCTCCTTCTAATTCTCCTTCTAATTCATCTTCTCATTCTCCTTCTAATTCTCCTTCTAATTCCTATTCTTCTAATTCTTCTTCTCATTCTCCTTCTAATTCTCCTTCTAATTCCTATTCTTCTAATTCTTCTTATTCTAGCTCTTCTTCTCATTCTTCTTCTAATTCCTATTCTTCTAATTCATATTCTTCTTTTTTTTAACTCTTCTTCTCATTCTTCTTCTAATTCCTATTCCTTATCCTCTTCTTATAATTCTTTTTCTTCTAACCTTCCTGCTACTGCTGCTCCTGCTCTTGCCTATTGCTGCTGCTATGCTATCTGCTGCTGCTGCTTCATACTGCTGCTGCTGCTGTTTGCTTGGGGGGGGGGGCAGCAGCTCCATTCCCTCCCCTCCCCCCCACAGCAGCTGCTGCAGCTGTTGTTTCTTATTCTCTTCATCTACTTCCTCTTCTCCTCTTACTACTCCTTCTCCTCTCTCTCTCTCTCTCTCTCTCTCTCTCTCTCTCTCTATATATATATATATATATATATATATATATATATATATATATATATATATATATATATATATATATATATATATATATACACATAAACACATATCCATATCTATATATATATAAATACATACACACACACACACACACACACATATATATATATATATATATATATATATATATATATATATATATATATATATATATATATATATATATATATATATATATATATGGACACACACACTCTCACACACACACACACTCATGACACCACTACCACTCTCCTCTACACACACAAACACAAATACATATATATATATATATATATATATATATATATATATATATATATATATATATATATATATATATATATATATATATAATATATATATATATATATATATATATATATATATTATATATATATATATATATATATATATATATATATATATATATATATATATATATATATATATATATATATATTGGACACACACACTCTCACACACACACTCATGACACCACTACCACTCTCCTCTACACACACAAACACAAATACATATATATAAATACATACACATATATATACATATATACTCCTCTCTAAAAGGAAAACTCCCAATTAAATCCCTAAACTAGTTTTTAGGAAAACCTACAAAATCTATGGTCAAAGTGTAGAGGGTGGTCTCCTCTACATTTATTGTGAAGGGAATAATGCAAAAGAGAAATTAATGGAGAATTAAGAGCATACCTAATTTGTAGCTTTTTTGAAAAAGAAGAACTCAAAGAAGAGAATGAAATGGAGAGAGAGAGATTGCTTTGAGATGAAGCAAAGGGGAGGGGAAGGTGGCTATACATGGCCGGCCAAGGGGGGGGCCTATTGGGTTTGGAAGGAGACCCATTAAGCCCCCAACCCAATAGACTTAGTTTGGTTCGGTTCGGGTTTGGTTTGGTTCGGTTTGTTTTGGTTCAACTCTAAATTGACTAATTAAGTCTCTAATTGACTAGTTAAGCCATGGGAGTATGGTTTATTAGTTTCTAGCCTAATTAGGATGGCATGTGGGCCAAGTCCAGCTAGTATGTGGGTCCCACTAGTGTCCAGACTACCCGGGTCTCCAACTTAAGTCCAAATTGGATAAAATTCAAACTAAACCAAAAAAATCCCTAAAAATCATATAAAATCAAATAAAATTCCTAAAAAATTATAAAACTTGAAAAATGATGAAAATACCCCTAATTCGAAAACTGGGGGTGACACCTCCTCTACCTCCTCCAACTCCTCTTCCGCCTCGTCCTCCTCCTCTGCCTCGCCACCATCACCCCGATCACCCGTTCTTGTTCGTCCGTCTCGTGTCCATCTCCCCGATCTCTGGTGGCATTCGCTCCCCCCCCATCGCGCCTCCGCGCCCAACAACAGCAACAGTAGCGCAGCGGCGCCCCGAGTCGATCGCGTCCATGCGCCAATATGCCAACGTCGGCGTCCGCTCCCCCGGGCCCCCTTGGCCCCGCCGGTCACGTGCAGCAGCGCTCCACATCGATTGCACCTCTGTGCCTAGCAACAACAACAACTGCGGTAGTAGCGCCCCACGTCGACCGTGCCCCCGTACCCACGCCCTGGTGTCCGCTCCCCCGTGCCTCCTTGCCCTCGCCGACGTCCGCCTCTAGAAACCCTAATTTTTTAGGGGTGGGCTAGCCCTAGGTCTGCAAACGAGCCAAGTCGAGCCAAGCTTTTGTAAGCTTGTGCTTGGCTTGATTAAAATTAAACGAGCTCGAGCCTGAGGTCGACCTTGCTAAGTTTTTTTATTTATTTTAGAGCTTGATGTCACGCACAAAAGTTTACGTCCCACCGAGATAGATTTGCATAACTCTTCATGGACCGGGGTTATGCGGAAAGCTTCCGGAACATTCTAGAAGATGACGGAACTCTCTAGAAGACGGTGGATCATTCTAGATGGCCCAAGATCCTTCTGGATGGCCCATAAAGTTTTTTTTTAATTTTCCTTAGAGGATAATCCTGGAATATGCCGATTCCAGTATGGTAGGAAGAATAATCTCTGAAATATTCCTTCCAGAAGTTTTCATGTAAAGCTCTATGAGCTATTATAAATATGTGGGAGGCTCATTTGTTCCTCATCACCCAAAGTTGTAGTTTTTTCTAGTATATTGAAGTTTTAATCTTCCACTCTTTCTCTCTCTTTTGCTCCACAATATTCTCAATATTGACTTAGCGATCTAGCTAAGCATTGTGGGAAGGCTTGCACGACTCTTCGAGGAGGATGTGTCGCACAGGCCAAAGTGAAGCCTAAAACACTAAGTCCATGACAAGTGGTATCAGAGCGAAGTTTGGTTGGTGCCATATCGACATCCGAAAACGTTAAGGAGGCACCCACGTCGCCTAGGGAGGGGTGCACCAAGACCAACAAGAAGGGCAAAAGCAAGGAGTCTACGACGGAGCGTAGCCTTGTGGATCTTGTCGAGCACGTTGGAGTCTTGGAGGCGAGTTCGAAGGACATGGAGATGCGCATGGGCTCCGTGGAGCAAAGCAACACGAGACTATATAAGTACTTCAATGGGTTGGAGAGCGACGTTGCTTCGTCTATGTCAATCTTTCGGAAGCAATTCCAAGCGATTCAATCCACACTTGGGGAGGAGCTCAAGGGGCATCGTGCGGAGATTGAGGACTTGCGTAGGAAGGTCTGTAACTCCCTGAAATCGTTTTATGAAATTTTGAATTTACTTCATAAATTTTATTTTAAAATATTATTTTGCTTTCTAAATAAGATTTCATGAATTTTAACCTTTCCTTCTAAAATACATTTACTTCTAACTATTGATTAATAACGTTGTTATCTATACTTTAGCTTTTCGCTAATCTTGTTATTTTACTATTGATTATTATTCAACAAACTTGGTTATAAGTTAAAAGTTTATTTTGAATATTATTATTATAAATTATTTCTGATTTACTATTTCAATTTCAACACACGTTCCGCGTACACGTTCTGGCCATGAGCAGGGAGAGGAGGCACTCAACTAACAGTAAATTATAATTATTCTAATTACGAAAAGCCAAACATATGGAAAGCTATATTTCTTAAGCACTGTTTTGCAAAACATAGGAAAAGCCTAACATGTAAAAGCCTGCATTTCATGAGCACTGTTTTATAAGTTAATTTAAATTATTCGAATCACTAGTTGTTAGCAAATCAATTAGTTATAGAACAGTTACTGATTTGTTTAGAATACCCTCAGATCTATAGGTATTTACCAACAGTGCCACTTAGGCTGGCTTGGAGCACACTACTATTATAATATAAATATTGGGGGTGTTCTCCAGTTATTAATTATTATAAATATTTTTCTCACATCATCACTTTCTCTCTGCTGCTGCTACGTCTGTCCGTCGCCGGACCGTCGCACTCCGGTCAACTCCGGCCGACCCCCTCTCTCCGCCACCTCCTCCTTGGTATCCACCACCACACATCAGATCACAACACAGCCACCCCCAGAGGTCAAGAAGCTCACATGACCGCTGAGAGCTGACCAGCGACTGAATCTGGGTCGTTTCCTCAATCGTGCGGACGATCCCGACGAGCCGTGCCGTAGTCGCCCACCGCCACCACCGTGAATTCGACCGCTATCTACAAGTTTCCCCTCCTCCGATAGGCAGACCTTAGATCCTCCATCCCTGGTGGATCGACTGCTCGTCAGGTCTCCCGGCCTCGTCGCTGTTCGCTGTGGTGAGCGCCGAGATCTGACGATCGGATCGATCAGATCTGATTGTTCTGACCGGATCTGCTGCTCCTCGACCGCGAGCCAAGACTGGCCGACTCCCCGTGCGTCGTCTTCGGTCAGCGAGCATGCTCACCGCTCGTGTCCCTCCGGCGATCTCCACGAGTTGAAGTCGCCGCCTCCTTGCCGAGAGTAACCACCGGAGTCGAGCACCAACCTTGACCTCGACTCGGTGGTTCTCGGTACTGCTGGCGTCATCTCTGGCGGCCGGACCTCGTCCGTCGACCGGAGCTCCGTCGCGCCTCCCTTGAGATCTCGACTATTCCAGAGATCCGTCTCCGTCCTCCTCAAGCTTCGTCAGCCGGGGTAGCTTCTCGAGCCGAGGATCAGCGCCGCCGCGCCGTGGTCGTTCACATCCGCGCCGAGCTTCCAAATGATGAAACCCATGGAAGGTGCACTCCATCTCCTTCTCACAAACCCCTCTCTTCATTGGGAGAATTGGGGGTTCTTAACCCTAATAAATGGGTCATGGGCTTCGGCCCGATAATAGTTTTTATGATTAAAGTTATTTGTTATTAGTATGGGTATGGTTTTGTAAGTCCAGGATTGTTTTTACACAAAAATGTGTTTATTACTCTAGGCTAAGCCCAGAATCATTAGGATAATGATATATGTATGTAAATTCTCTTTGGGCTTGAAACCCTATTAATACTCTGGGTATTAAATCTATGAGTATGATTGGGTTTGAACTTAATTTTTTTGGTTATTTTACTGATAGAATTATTATTAGTGGAAATATATATTAGACTAATAAATTTATTTATTTTATTAAAAATTTAGAAGCCATATAGCTATGATATTTATTACTATTTATCAATGTTTCTATGATAATATTTGCTAAATATTTGTTTTAAACAAAAACTATAAATGATGATTCGGGTAAAACTACGTTACTAGTGTAAAAGTTTACTAGTCGATTTTGTGAAATATTGTGACTGATACTAATTACAAATATTTTTAGTATGATACTAAGTTTTAAGTATGGTCAGTAGTTTATAAATGACTAGTTAAGGATAGATGGCTAGATAATGTCATCATTAGAATTTAACCTATTCTTACCCTGTTATAGGTGAACATTGGGACTCATTGATTGGCAAGGACAAAGGCAAGTACACCGACTCGAACCCTTTACTCTGTATTTCTGTCTTGCTTCATGTTCTCATATTGACACGTTGTACACACGATTGTTCATTATTCATAGTTCATTGTTCTTTACTTATACATTGGGGTGGAGAAATACTACAGATATGTGACCAATCCTATTTTAGCTAGGCATTGACTAATAGCTTAGGTCTCACATCGTGCACGTGGGACTCAAAGCCGTACCATTATTCATGTGCTCTTGTTCATTGTTTACCCAGCCGGTCATATACTCTGATAGTTATTTCACTTGTATGTTACACTAATAGTCTAGTTCATTGTTCAGGATCTGGTACTATAGTTCATCGTTATTCATGTACTACAGTTTCATATTCCTATCTTGTACCATTGTTCATATTGTGATTCTTTTTCATGCATTTCACATTGTTTAGTGCTTCTTGTCGAGGTTGTACTTTGCTCTTTTTCTGACAGGATACGTTGCAGGTGTCGAGGATTTCTACCATAGCATTATGGATTACGGGACGGGTTGATAGTTAGCTAGCCTGGAGGCTACGAGGAGATTAGCGATGGGTTGGAACTTTGTTATACAAGTTTATTTTTTTAAAATTGATGATTTTGTATTATAAAGACATGGTGATTTGTAATATTATTGAGCACGTGTTTAGATGCTGTGATGTGATTTCATGATGTGACTTGAGATATTAGATACTTAGTACAGCTTACTACGTTGTATCTCCCAACGTAGGCTGGGCGTGTCCGACTCGTGTCCGAATATTCGGGAGCGGGTCGTGATAAGGTCCAAGGCTACGAGGAGTTGAAGAGCATGGTCGAGAGTTACGGAGAACTCAAGACCAAATTTGCCGTATTGGAGAATGCCGTTGCGAATGGTGGACCTTCGAGTAGGGAGGCACTGAGGCGAAGGAAGATCCCTGAGCCAAAATTCTTCAGTGGGGTACGAGATGCCAAAGAAGTTGAGAACATCTTGTGGAACATGGAGCGATACTTCAAGGCGTTGTACATCAATGATGACGCCGAGAAGGTAGATATTGCTTCACTCTATTTCAAAGACGATCCGATGCTGTGGTGGCGTCGACCGTGCCCATGCGCCAACGTGCCAACGCCGGCGTCCGCTTCCCTGGGCCTCCTTGGCCCCGTCGGTCACGCACAGCGGCGCCCCGCGTCGGTTGCGCCCCCGAACCTAGTAATAAGAACAACTGCGGCATCAACGCCCTACGTCGACTGCGCCCCCGTGCCCATGCCCCAGCGCTGGCGTCCGCTCCCCCATGCCTCCTTGGCCCCGCCGGCGTCCGCCTTTAGAAACCCTAATTTTTTGGGGGTGGGCTAGCCCTAGGGCTGTAAACGAGCCAAGCTGAGCCAAGATTTTGTAAGCTTGTGCTTGGCTTGACTAGAATTAATCGAGCTCGAGCCCGAGGTCGAGCTTGCTAAGTTTTTTTATTTATTTTAGAGTTTGATGTCACGCACAAAAGTTCACGTCCCACCGAGACGAATTTGCACAACTCTCCATAGACCGGGGTTATACGAAAAGCTTCCGTAACATTTTAGAAGATGACGGAACTCTCTAGAAGACGGTGGATCATTCTAGATGGCATAAGATCCTTCTGGATGGCCCATAAAGTTTTTTTTCCTTGGAGAATAATCCTGGAATATGCTGATTCCAATATGGTAGGAAGAATAATCTCTGGAATATTCCTTCCAGAAGTTTTCATGTAAAGCTCTATGAGCCATTATAAATAAGTGGGAGGCTCATTTGTTCCTCACCACCCAAAGTTGTAGTCTTTTCTAGTATATTGAAGTTTTAATCTTCTACTCTTTCTCTCTCTTTTGCTCCATAATGTAGTGTCCCGCTCCTAGCGGTTCACTATGTAAGGCTTGTGGCTTGGCTAACTCGGTCGGAACCGAGTATTGGGGAAACTTACCGTCGGTATCAAATCGATCACGGACAAGTGCATAAGAACCTTTCCAATTAATGGATCGGTTTCTCTTGAAATGCGTCCAAGAGTTTTCTCTGGATGTTTTGTTGCTGGTTTTGCTGCTTGGTTTTGATGGATGCTTTTCTGAATGATTTTCGATGATTTGATTCTTGCCCATTTTCATCGATTTGCATAGCATTCATTCTCGAGAATTCTGAGAGAAGAGAACACAATGAGACGGATTATTAATCAATCTTTTGGTGCCAATGCGGACTGACACGTGACGGAAGGCTAAGCGTTCAAGTGTTCCTCTCTCTCTCGACGATTCTCTAATTTGGTGAGTGTGGATCTCTGTGGTGGTATTGTCCCTCTCGCTATTCCTTCATGCCAACTAAATAATTGTCTTGCAACATCCGTTGATCGATATCAAGATGCTAATGCCACAAGTCAATACCACTAAGATGCTAGAGATAGAACATTAAAATGAATTGATTATACTGCAATGAATTGAACATTGAAATGATTGAATTGATGCCTAGAATGATGGTTATGAAATGCTAAGAATGATCATGTTGCCTATTACTTCAAATATTCTTTGCACACTGTGTATATCGAGTCGGACACACATTCGCCTGACCATGGACAACTTGTATACGAGGATTGAGCAATAATTTCCTCGAACGGTACAGGGGCGCCTGTACCAATTCGGTCTAGGAGGAAATAATGAAGTGCTTTGGGGAAACATGAGTAATGTGAGGCATCATAGAGGCTAGCTCCCTACTGTGCTGTCATCTCATTATCTTGAAGTCCCAAATACAAATGAATGAATGAAAAGAGTCCATATGGTTTAACAATACCAGTGGTCACATCGTGGGAATGTATGCTAATCAATGTCTTATGCAGGGGCGGTAAGTATATTATTATTATCCTGTATCTTATGCAGGAAAGCTGGATTCGGCCAATGGTAAAGTAAACATGGTTTTATGAACTACCATGTCATTTGAATTGTGATTTACTCCAAATGTTGCTTGTCCCTTATAAGTTCATATCTTTAAAATGCTTGTCATTAATAAAATGTTGGTTTAGCTGAGTGGGCCAACGGGGCTCACCAGCGCATTGTTATAATGTGCTGACCCCTCCTCCACAGGTACTGGAGAAGGCTCGGGCGCACATCACAATTAAAGCTTTCTGAACTGCTGTTTCCTTTCAAGTTGTTTTTCCCTAAAGACGCACAAAGTATTGCGGAGATTTCAAAGATAGCTGCTTATATTTCAAAGTACTAAAGGGGCATGATGTATGGAACGGGAAATTATTTCATGGCAGCCTATCAGTTGTACTTCTTTTCATGAATCAATGTAGCCGAAAAGGCATTTCAAATATTATCGAAAAAAGTTGTATTCTGACTACAATCATCAATAAAATGAATATTTTCTTCCTATTCCGCTTACTCAATGTTTCCGCAACTGTGGCTTATTTTTCAAATGTGATGAATTGATATAAATGTGCATGTTTTAGCCTTGTACAAGTGCAACTCCAGACTTGTACGGCATCACGCCTTAGCGAGGACGATCGATTCGGCATGAATCGAAGCAAAGCGAACGATTCCCCGAATCGGGGCGTGACAAGTTGGTATCAGAGCCAGGTTTCACTTCCTCGGATTTTAAAAATAAATGTTTCAAAAAGGAAGTCTTGATGCAAATTTTCTTGATTGATGGTGTCGATAGCGCTGGCATGAAATAATATTCCATATAATAAGCCCATAAATATTTTATGAGTGCTAATGGAATTATTTCTTTGTTGTAGAATGACCAAGGGTGATAGCGCAAAGACGAATTCATCGTCTGACCCAATTGAGAAACTGATTAAGCAAATGGAGGCTCAGAGGAAGCAGAGCGAAGCTCAACATCGCGCGCTTCAAGAGCAACTGCAGTATCAGTTTCAGGAGCAGCTAGATGCTCAACAAAAATAAGTGGATAGTCTAACTCAGATTGTCACCAAACTGATGGCCGATTCTAATGTTTCTGTAAAGGCCGCAGCAACCGAGACCGTAGAAGTGCCGGCAGAGAAATCTGAGACGCCGACACGGAAGAGAACGAGCTTCAAGTTCTCTGAATTTAAGAGTTGTGACCCGCCTGAATTTAATGGAAAAGAGGAGCCAGATGAGGTGATGGGCTTCTTGAATACACTGGAGGGCTATTTCCGAATGTTAGAGATTCAGGACAGTAAGAGAGTGGAGTGTACCGCTGTACAACTTCGTCTCAAGGCCCAGGAATAGTAGATTTCGCAGAGACAGGCACTTTGCAAAAATAGTCAGGATATAAAGATGTCTTGGGAGGCCTTCAAGCAGGCTTTCATTACTCAAATTTATTCCACCCGCTGTCCGACAACAAAAAGAGAATGAGTTTATTGCACTTCGATAAGGCAGTATGTCAGTGCATGACTATGAGACAGAGTTTTTAAAGAGAGTCGCATTCGCTGGGTATATGGTACCGAATGACGACGCCAAGCGAAGAAGATTTGTGCAAGGCTTGAATGAGGGCCTAAAGCGGGATGTGCTAACTCGAAAATGTACGTCTTATCGGGAGGCGTACGAGACAGCTCTCGAGATGGAGAGATTTTATAAGCCGGCTAGTCGTGAGACAATGAAGAGCAACCAAGGACTTAATAATCAGAAACGACCTTGGTCTGCTAGCAGGAACGACGCACCTAAGCGTCACAATACTGGAGACAATAGGGGGCCTCAACATACAGAACGTTGTAAATCATGCAACCGTTGGGGACATCGATCCGAAGATTGTCCGGTTAAGTGTTTCAAATGTGGCGAATAGGGCCATAAGGAAGCTGACTGCAGGAATATATGAGGGAATCAGTATCCTCCTCGTGGGCATAACAATAATCAGTATCGTGGGCATAACAACAATCACATCCGGGGCCTATATAACAACCAGCATCGTGGCGAAGCGCCACCAGCCTTACCGGCTCCAGCTGGGAATGCACCGAATCAACAAGGTGGGCAAGCAAGGGTTTATGCCTTGACTCAGGCAGAGGCCCAGACCACGGAGAATGTTATAACAGGTACGTTGCTATATAAAGGCACACCTGCAAGAGTACTTTTTGATTCTGGCGCTACTCATTGCTTTATCTCTTCTAATTTTGTAACGGAAAATAAATTTTGTATAACTCTATTAAAGACAGCTTTGTGTGTTAGCACTCCTTCGGGAGTAGATATGCCTGCAACTTTGATTTGCAGGGACGGCTATATTAAAATTGGAGGCAAGACTTTATCTCTGGATGCAATTGTACTCGACATCAAAGAGTACGATATCATCTTGGGAATGGACTGGCTCAGCGCCTGTCATGCAACGATTGACTGTGCGGATAAGAGAGTTGTGTTTCGCCTAACCGGAGAAACAGAGTTCTCTTATTCGTACGGCTCGGCGTTCCAAGGACCTATGGTAATATCGGCAGTTACAGCAAGGCACATGTTGTGCTCAGGGTGTGAAGGGTTCCTTGCTTCTGTTTTTGACACTCAAATGAAGGGTGTAGATTCGAATCAGACCGAGATTGTGGCAGAGTTCCCCGATGTGTTTCCGGACGAGATACCTGGGATGCCGCCGGATAGAGAAATTAAATTCACAATTGATACATTTCCGGATACTCGTCCGATATCAAAAGCGCCGTACAGGATGGCTCCGACAGAATTGAAGGAACTAAAGGTGCAGCTACAAGAATTACTTGACCGGGGATACATTCGCCCAAGTGTATCTTTATGGAGAGCTCCAGTACTGTTTGTAAAGAAGAAGGATGGGATGATGCGGCTGTGCATCGATTACAGAGAACTAAACAAGACAACCATCCGTAACAAGTATTCCTTGCCCAGGATAGATGATCTGTTCGATCAGCTACAAGGGGCGACCGTGTTTTCTAAAATCGATCTTCGTTCAGGATACCATCAGTTGAAGATCAGACCCGAAGATGTTCCTAAGTCAGCATTTCGTACGAGATATGGACACTATGAGTTTTTGGTCATGCCATTCGGCTTGACTAATGCTCCGGCAGCCTTTATGGATTTAATGAATAGAGTGTTTCGACCGTTCTTAGACAAGTTTGTTATTGTGTTCATCGATGACATCTTGATCTACTCAAAGGACAGGGAGACTCATGTCGAGCACTTGAGAGAAGTACTTCGGACGCTGCGGAACAACCAGCTCTATGCAAAGCTAAGCAAGTACGAGTTTTGGATGAACATCGTGTCGTTCCTAGGACATGTTATTTCGGCAGAAGGTGTTGCCGTTGACCCAAAAAAGATTGAGGCAGTTGTGGACTGGAAGCAGCCTGCATCAGCTAGTGAGATACGGAGTTATCTTGGTTTAGCCGGATACTACCGTAGATTTGTGAAAGACTTCTCGAGAATCGCGTCTCCTTTGACTCGCCTAACCCAGAAGGGAGTCGTATTTAAGTGGACCGAAGACTGTGAGAGTAGTTTCCAAGAACTCAAGCAGCGGCTCGTCATGGCTCCAATTTTAGCACTTTCAAAAGGCTCTGAGGGATTTCAGATCTACAGTGACGCGTCGGAGCTTGGTTTGGGATGTGTTCTCATGCAACGTGGGAAGACAATATCTTATGCTTCGAGACAGCTCAAACTGCATGAGAAGAATTACCCAACACATGATTTGGAACTAGCGGCAATCGTGTTCGCGTTGAAATTGTGGCAACACTATCTCTATGGTGTGTCCTGCGAGATCTTCACGGATCACAAGAGCCTGAAATACATATTCACGCAGAAAGAATTGAATTTGAGGCAGCGGCGTTGGTTAGAATTGATCAAGGACTATGAATTGACAATCTTCTACACGCCGGATAAAGGAAACGTGGTAGCTGATGCCTTGAGTCGGAAATTTGTTGGATCACTAGCAATAGCAAAAGAGGTACTACGGGATCTTGAAGAGATGGGCATCGAATTCAGGATTCGTCCGCAGAATGTACAGTTGGCTCAATTGCAGCTTGAGCCGAGTCTCCAGGAAAGGATTAAGATTGCTCAAAAGGATGACCCGTTTCTGCAGAAGATACGCGAGTTGATTCTAGCAGGAAAGGCGTCGGACTTTACCGTTGAAGATGACACTATTCGTGTCAAGGGAAGATTGTGCGTCCCTAAGGATGTGGATATCAGGAAGAAAATACTGACCGAGGTTCATTTCGCGAAGTATTTCTTGCATCCGGGAAGCACGAAGATGTATAAGGATCTGCGAACAACATTTTGGTGGCATGGTATGAAGAAGGATGTAGCTCTATTCGTGTCACAATGCATGGCTTATCAGCGTGTGAAGGCCGAACACCAATGGCCAGGTGGAGAACTACAAAATTTGGATATTCCACTGTAGAAGTGGAATAATATCTGTATGGATTTTATAGTCGGTTTGCCAAGAACTCAGAAGGGAAATGATGCGATTTGGATTATCGTGGATAGATTAACCAAGTCGGCATATTTTATTCCAATAAAAGTTACATGGGGAGTAGAACGATTGGCTCAGATCTACATAAATGAAATTGTTCGATTACATGGGGTGCCAGCTTCTATAGTATCGGATAGAGACGAAAGATTCTTGTCACGATTTTGGATAAGTCTGTACTCAACAATGGGCACAAAGTTGAACTTCGGTACGGCTTACCATCCGCAGACTGATGGTCAGACAGAGAGAGTAAATCAGATTCTAGAAAATATGTTGAGATTGTGCGTGCTCGATTCGAAGACAAATTGGGACACACATCTCGCATTAGCAGAATTTGCCTATAACAACAGTTATCAGACAAGTATCCAAATGGTCCCGTACGAAGCCTTGTATGGACGGAAATTTCGATCACCAATATGCTGGGATAAAGTCGGTGAACGATAAGTGCTCGAACCAGAACTTGTGGAACAGGCCGTCGAGAAAGTTCGCTTAATTCGAAAAAGACTTAGAGTTGCTCAAAGTCGACAGAAGAGTTATGCGGACGTACATCGACGACCTTTGGAATTCACGGCAGGAGATCACGTCTTCTTGAAGGTCACACCCATGCGAGGTGTGATGCAATTTGGGATGAAAGGAAAGCTGAGCCCGAGATTCGTCGGACCATTCGAGATTTTGGAGAAGGTAGCCTCAGTGGCTTATCGACTTGCACTACCTCCGGCCTTGGCTGATGTGCACGATGTCTTCCATGTATCCCAACTGCGGAAGTACGTGCATGATCCAAGCCATGTAGTGAACTTCGATCAGCTACAGCTGAGCGCTGACCTATCCTATACTGAAGAGCCTGTCCAGATTTTGGACAGAAAATGGAGAGTTTTGCGGAATCGGAAAGTGTCTTTAGTCAACGTGCTGTGGCGGAACCATGCTGTCGAGGAGTCAACGTGGGAGTTAGAAGAGGAGATGCGGGTGAAGTATCCTTCGCTGTTTGATAATTTTGAGGTAGGACCTTTGCTTTAAGTTTTGAGGACGAAACTTTTTCTTAGTGGTATATTATGTAGTTTCCCGCTCCTAGCGGTAAGACCTTTGCCGGCCTGCCTGAGGTTGATAAATTTCTGTTGTAGCTCAAACTGCGCCACAACTCCATAGTACTTGGTCTTGAATCTTGCTGTGAAATCGTCCCAAGCCACAGGACGTCTGATGTCCACTTCCTCTGATTCCCACCAATCACGTACGAGATCCTGAAGTAACAACTTTACTAGATCCACACGTTCTGCTACCGGTACCTTAGCTGCTGTCAGAATAGCCTCCATATCCTTAAGCCATGCATCTGCTGAGATGGCATCCTCCGTGCCCTCGAAATGGCGGGGGTTGTACTTGTAAAACCTGGCTGATGCTCCTGAATCAGTCCTCACTCCTCTTTCCAATGCCGTCTGCAATTCTTGATTGAGTAGCACATTCTGCTCTTGTAGCTGAGTGTGCATGCATTGCTGGACCAACATCTGATGTTGCTGAGTAGCCATCATTCCTCTCATGATCTCCAGAAGGGCTGGTGTATCCACTTAGGTAGGTGGAACTGTTGGTGGTGGTGGAACATCCGAATACTGCGATCCAGCTGCTGGTTCCACTATCACTTCTTCCTGGGTAGCCTCCTGAGGTGAGACTGGCCCTTGTTGCTGACCAACAGGGTCAGGTTGTCCATGCTGCTCCTGCTGTTGTCCAGCTCTGACCGATGCGGACGAAGTGCCCCTAAGAAAAGGGACAAGAGAACAATCAAACAACCGGACATGAAGGATCAATGAAGTCAAAGGATACCGAAATGTCAAGCAAGGGTTGAGAATAACGAATCATGAGATCAAGGGGGAACACGTGTGATTGAGACATCCTATAAATCAAAACACCCCACAAGTCTGAAATCAGACCTGCATGGGCCACCACTAAAACCTTGTCACGCCCCAGAACCAGAATACTGGAGAGCGGGGGAATGACTCAGCCAGCTACGTATTACGGGTAGATGAATACCGTATAATACGATCAATGATGTCTAACCAGACGAGGGGGTGCATACTATATGAAAGTCTTACTATGGTCACTTCACATCTATTGTCTCAATCGTTCAAACAAGAAACAGTAATAGAGAACATGTAAGATAAAGCAGTAAGGCGTCCCAAACGCTCAGTCAAAATGTTTTTGAGATCTGGCTTTACAAAATATAGCCAGATGATATAGCAAAGTGTATACAATTGTTATCAGCTGCAGTCTGACTTAATTACAATTATGCAAAAGTAAGTACAAGACAATCTGACTAACATGTCGGTGCCAAACGGCTAAGTATAATGTAAATAACAAAACGAGCGGTGAAGTAAGGGACCCACTCGAGTCCTCCTGCGATCATTCCTCTAGTATTGACCATCTTGGAGGTGGAAGTAAGCTGGATCCTCGGGGACCAGCTCTAAATCTGGCCATGCAAAACCAGAGAGGTTAGACCTCTAATAGCAAGTACCACAAGGAAGGACGATATGGAGGACTAAACCAGTAAGTAAAAGTATATAATGATAATAGATCTCTGCTTTCCACTAGGATTCACATCACATCACGATACTTCGAACCAACCTCCCAACCAAACAAGGACAGAAGTTGGCCCGTCATGTCCTAACATTCTGATCATCCCAGTTAGGTAACAGAGTAGTGCAGTACACAAACAAATCATCTTGAACGACCAATCAACTACCACGACTTGCTAATGTGAGTCCCAAGTTATCCTGGAATTATGCAATTAGGGATTTCTCAGTTCTTACTATGTGCAAGCAAGGCTAGTCTATCCAAGTTAACCATGTGCGCCAAGCATGAATTAGACGAGTCCTAGCAGGACGCCCATCAATATACAATATACAATAATAATAAAAGCAGATACTGCTTTCTGCCCGTGTGGCAGGTTTACAGTATCTGTGGGAACCAGCCGGCCCGTCGGGTACTACTCGTCCCAAGGGGGCTGCCATGTAAGAACTCGGAAATCCATTCTCTCCATGCCATCATTATTTTATTTAACTTAATAGTCTCTACGTTAAGCAAAATCCCATGCCGTGGATCATGGTCATTCAAATGAGTACTTTTGTACGGGGTACGATATGCGCGACTCTACAACGATACCCGTACGGCTTTGTTGTAGGTCTTACATAGCGTGATGCAACAATCAAATCTAACCACGGAGTAATCATGCCTTGACCATAAAGTACACATGCTAGTTTTTGTAAGAAAATAATTAAATAACTAAATAAATAAATAAATAAATAATTTGAAGCCTGCATGTGCCTATATGCCAATATTCGGGATCGGCTAATCGAGTACAATAGTTCATTACATGAACGTGTCTCATTCATTCAATTCAATAAGACGACTAGCCAGTCTCTTAGTTCCAACTAGGAACGCATGATCAATTATTAGTCAATGTCACAATCATTATCAATGGTGACAAGGCATGAAAGTCAATTAGTATTACATGGGGTCGAGCCTATAACTCCTCAGAGTTAAGTTCTAATCATACTGGGTATCCATGGATCAATCAAGACACATGACACCTTCCACATAACAATCTGTATTAACAATATTAACATATCATGATTTATCAAGTTCATGCAAAAAGGCATAAGGATATAATAGAAGAATCATCATGCCATCATTAAATGAATAAGCTATAGAGCAAATAGTAACACCCAGGTTAGAAAGTCACGCCAACAAATCTAAGCTAAGGCCAAAAGTCACGCCAAGTCTAGTAGGAGTGAGCGTGTAACAGTGTGAGCGTGAAAAAGTAATTCACGCTGGCATGCACAGTATGAGCGTGAAGGAAAATTCACGCACGCTCCAGTGAACGTGAAAAGGTGACAAAAAATCCACGCACGCAAGGATGTGCGTGACTAAAAATACACGCACGCTCATAGATGTGTGCGTGACTAAAAATACACGCACGCTCATGAGAACGTTAGCGTGACTAAAAATACACGCACGCTCATGAGAACGTTAGCGTGACTAAAAATACACGCACGCTCATGAGAAAGTTAGCGTGACTGAAAATCCACGCAGACACGTACAGACGTGTGCGTGACTGAAAATCCACGCAGACACGTAGAGACGTGTGCGTGAGTAAAAATACACGCAGCCACGTAAGAACGTGTGCGTGACTAAAAATACACACAGCCACGTAAGAACGTGTGCGTGACTAAAAATACACGCAGCCACGTAAGAACGTGTGCGTGACTGAACCTTCATCCCAAGCCAGAAAACGAAGTTCCCAGCCAGAAAACACGCTAAGTTGGGGGATCAAAACCCATGAACAGCCGAATACAAAAACTTAGATCTAGAAGAAACAAGCTAACGAAATCCAAAATACTAAGTAGTAAGCTCTCTTAGAATTACAAGAGGAAGCCAAATGAACCATAAAACATGGTTCTCAAGTAGAAGCAAGTTTGTACTTGCCTCCTGCTGCTGCTGCTGGTAGGTGGAGAAGTGATGAGAGGAAGAAAAAGAAGTAATGGTGAAGGAGAAGTTAATGAGGAGAGAGAATGGAGGGGGTGGCTTTAAATATGGAAGGGTGGTAGGTGAGAGACTAATGGACCGGGTTTAAGGGGAGTCATCCAAGGCCAAACCCGAAAGCAACACAAGGAGGTAAAAAGCAAAAAATGACAGGAAATTAATTAACATGAAAATTAAAGAACAGATAATAAAATTGCAGAAAATAAAGTGCAGAAAATAAAATGCAGGTAATTAATTAACATGAAGTTATAGGAATTTAAATACAGGATAATACATGATAAATATTAAATGAATACATTCAAGCAATATACGTGTTAAAATACGCATTCTGGGAACGGGGAGTGACATCCTGTATCTTATGCAGGAAAGCTGGATTCGGCCAATGGTAAAGTAAACATGGTTTTATGAACTACCATGTCATTTGAATTATGATTTACTCTAAATGTTGTCTGTCCCTTATAAGTTCATATCTTTAAAATGCTTGTCATTAATAAAATGTTGGTTTAGCTGAGTGGGCCAACGGGGCTCACCAGCGCATTGTTATAATGTGCTGACCCCTCCTCCACAGGTACTGGAGAAGGCTCGGGCGCACATCACAATTAAAGCTTTCTGAACTGCTGTTTTCTTTCAAGTTTTTTTCCCTAAAGACGCACAAAGTATTGCGGAGATTTCAAAGATAGCTGTTTATATTTCAAAGTACTAAAGGGGCATGATGTATGGAACGGGAAATTATTTCATGGCAGCCTATCAGTTGTACTTCTTTTCATGAATCAATGTAGCCGAAAAGGCATTTCAAATATTATCGAGAAAAGTTATATTCTGACTACAATCATCAATAAAATGAATATTTTCTTCCTATTCCACTTACTCAATGTTTTCGCAACTGTGGCTTATTTTTCAAATGTGATGAATTAATATAAATGTGCATGTTTTAGCCTTGTACAAGTACAACTCCAGACTTGTACGATATCACACCTTAGCGAGGACGATCGATTCGGCGTGAATCGAAGCAAAGCGAGCGATTCTCCGAATCGGGGCGTGACACATAATATTCTCAATATTAACTTAGCGATCTAGCTAAGCGTTGTGGGAAGGCTTGCATGACTCTTCGAGGAGGAAGATAGTGTGTCGCACGGATCAAAGTGTAGCCTAAAACACTAAGTCCATGACAAGTGGTATCAGAGAGAAGGTTAGTTGGTGCCATATCGACATCCGAGAACGTCAAGGAGGCACCCACGTCGCTGAGGGAGGGGTGCGCCAAGACCAACAAGAAGGGCAAAAACAAGGAGTCTACGGTGGAGCGTAGCCTTGTGGATCTTGCCGAGCATGTTGGAGTCTTGGAGGCGGGTTCGAAGGACATGGAGATGAGCATGGGCTCCATGGAGCAAAGCAACACGAGACTAGATAAGTACTTTGATGGGTTGGAGAGCGACGTTGCTTCGTCTATGGCAATCTTTCGGAAGCAATTCCAAGCGATTCGTTCCGCACTTGGGGAGGAGCTCAAGGGGCATCGTGCGGAGATTAAGGACTTGCGTAGGAAGGTCCAAGGCTACGAGGAATTGAAGACCGTGGTCGAGAGTTGCGGAGAACTCAAGACCAAAGTTGTCATATTGGAGAAGGTCGTTGCGAATGGTGGACCTTCGAGTAGGGAGGCACCGAGGCGAAGGAAGATCCTCGAGCCAAAATTCTTCAGCGGGGTGCGAGATGCCAAATAAGTTGAGAACTTCTTGTGGAACATGGAGCGATACTTCAAGGCGTTGCACATCAACAATGACATCGAGAAGGTGGATATTGCTTTACTCTATTTTACAGACGATACGATGCTGTGGTGGCGTCGAAGATACATGGAAGCCGAAAAAGATTTGTGCTTGATAGAGACATGGGAGGATCTCAAAAAGAAGATCAAGTCTCAGTTCTATCCAGAGAATATGGAATTTGTAGCGATGCGGAGCTTGCGGCAACTCAAGCATACCGGACGATCAAGGAGTATATTACGGAGTTCACATGCTTGATGCTCGCGATATCTAGCATAGGTGAGGAGAATCGCTTGTTCTTCTTCCTCAATGGACTCAAACTATGTGCGGCTCAAGAATTACAGCGACAGAGAGTGCAAGACTTGAACACCGCCGTGGCAGCAGCCGAGCGGCTCATCGAGTACATGTGGGACGACAACGATGCCGAGGCCAAGCCAAAGTTCACCAAGGGGAATTGTGGGGGAGAGCAGGAGAGCTCTCCTAAGGAGGGTCCGTCCGAGGGGAAGAAGTACGAGAAGGCCCAACCCGAGCGAGTTGTTTCGTGCTTCATATGCGGAGAGAAGCAATTTGCTCGGGATTGTCCGATGAGGAGCATGCGTGTGAATGTCGCCCAAAGCGAGGAGGTGGAGGACGAAGATTGCAAAGAGGGAGCGCACATGAGGGCGTTGCGCTTACTCAACGCCGTGAAGACCAAGTCTGCTGTGTCGAGGACTCCGAGCAGGGAGCTCATGTACGTTGATGTGAAGATCAATGGCGTGAGCACACGAGCGTTGGTTGACACGAGCGCCACTCATAACTTTATCATTGGCACGGAGGTCCGTCGCTTGGGTCTAGCCTTGAAGGAAGATCCGAGCATGATGAAGGCAGTCAATGTGGAGGCGCGCCCCGTACGGGAGGTAGCCAAGGGGGTCCGCATAGCTGTGGGAAATTGGTCTGGTGTTGCCAATTTTACCATCGCGTCGCTGGATGACTTCAAGATGATACTGGATATAGATTTCCTTATAACGGCTAAAGTGATTCCGATGCCACATTTGGGAGTTGTCGGCTTCTTGGAGGAAGGCTCATCGTGCAAGGTAAAAGGTGCACGAGGCAAGTCTTCGAAGAGAAAAGCAATCTCCGCTACTCAGCTCAAGAAGGGTGGCAAAAGGGGGACGACATACCTAGCGGTGCTCGAAAAGAAGGATGGCTTCGAGGAGGAAGGCCTTTCTTGCGAGACCAAGGGTGTTGCAAAGGGGCGCCCGAGGAACCACTTTCGCGGAGGGAGGTGGACCGTGCTACTGGGCTAGGCACGAGTGTGGAGATGCGTGTCGTAAGCTGTACGGAGGCATAAGCGACGAGGCGGAGTAACTCGCGCAAGGAGTTGATCAAAGCTCGTGGGAGACATTCGGGTCGAAATGCTTGCAATGGGATTCGTATGCACGGAGGTGTGTAGAACCAAGCGCAGCTACGAGACGAGGGGGATCAACGACTTGATAGCCAGCACGAGATTCTTCATGTGCCGAGGAGGGCACTGATCGAGGCTAGAGTTGGTGCGGCGGACCAGTTTGCTTTCGATATTGAAAAGAAGATGGGCAAAGGTAAGCATCACATGAGACACACAAAAGAGGGACGATGCGCAGCGATCATGCCAACGAGAGTGGACATTGTCCCGAGACTTGCTGCACCCGTCGACGAAGGCGTCGACAAAATAGGTGGGGGAGAATGTCACGCATAAAAGTTTGCGCCCCACCAAGATAGATTTGCATAACTCTCTACGGACCGGGATAATGCGGGAAGCTTCCGAAATATTCTAGAAGATGGCGGAACTCTCTAGAAGATGGTGGATCATTCTAGATGGCCCAAGATCCTTCTGGATGGCCCATGAAGTTTTCTGTTATTTCCCTTAGAGAATAATCCTGGAATATGCCGATTCCAGTATGGTAGGAAGAATAATCTCTAGAATATTCCTTCCAGAAGTTTTCATATAAAGCTCTATGAGCTATTGTAAATAAATGAGAGGCTCATTTGTTCCTCACTATCCAAAGTTGTAGTCTTTTCTAGTATAGTGAAGTTTTAATCTTCCACACTCTCTCTCTTTTGCTCCACAATATTCTCAATATCGACTTAGCATCTAGCTAAGCGTTGTGGGAAGGATTGCACAACTCTTCGAGGAGGAAGATAGTGCACCGCACGGGTCGAAGTGTAGCCTAAAACACTAAGTCCGTGACATTGAGCTTGGCTTGAGCTTGTTTATATTAAGCTTGAGCTTGGCTTGGTTTGAGCTTGAGCTTGAGCTTGGCTTGATAAGCAAGCTTGAGTCAAGCTTGATTCAAGCTTCATAAACAAGCTCGATAATCCCAAAATCAAGCTCGTTAAGTTAGATTTCAAGCTCGCTCAACTTTATTTTAAGCTCATTAAACTTGATTTCAAGCTTAACGAGCTCGATTTCAAGCTAATTAGGTTAGAATTCAAGTACTTATAATGTTAACAATTTATTTATAAAAATTTAATTAAAAAAGTTCCTTAAGATCAATTATTAAGGACATATAAATATATAATTCACACAACCATATTGTTATGCAATCATATATAAAATTAGAATTCAACAAGGAACAAATGAGCTTCTAAACAAGCTTCTAAACGAGCTTCAAAACGAGCCAGCTCGCGAGCTTAAACGAGCCAAGTACTTCTAAGCTTGAGCTTGGCTCGTTTATTAAACGAGCTCGAAAATGAAGCTTGAGCTCAGCTTGTTACTAAACGAACCGAGCTCAAACGAGCTTTTATTGAGCCGAGCTTCGAGCAGCTCACGAACGGCTTGGCTCATTTGCAGTCCTAACTAGCCCCAATTAAAATTCAGACTGTCCCAAATAAAAGTTCCATTGTACTGGGTTGTCCTTAATAAGAGTTAGCCCCTAGCAAATGTTGGAGTGTCCTTAGACTTAGCAATAAGAAACTACATAATTAATACATTGGCAGAGTTGGATGCAATTTTGGAAGAATTTTTTTTTTCTAAAGACACTCCATATTTTATTTCAGGACAGTCCATTAGAACTGCCAACAAAGTTGACAGTCCTAGCATTAAGAAGGACTCCCAACTTCGTTCACAATGTATCTTAATATTCAAATTTTTAGGACTGTCAACTCCTACTTTATGTTAAGACTGTCAATAAATTGGCAGTCCTAGGACTGGACTGTTCTGGAATAAAATATGGAGTGACTTTAGAAATTAAAAGAAAAAAAGGCTGGTGAGATTATCACAAGTTTACTAATTGCTACAGTTCTACTTGCCGCCAAATCACAAATTACTCTGCAAACATATTGACTATTGAGTAGCACTAACAAAAGAAACGAAAAAGGAAAGCACTCTCCAAACTTCCACAAACCAATAGAACCCAATAAAGGACAGAAGAAAAGGAAGTAGTAGTAGTAGTAGCAGTAGCAGGAGAAGGAAGAAGAAGAAGAAGAAGAAGGAAGAAGAAGAAGAAGAAAGTTTCATTCCTTATATGCAATGATTGGCATATTTAGAAATGGCATGATGAGTTTGAGTTTGGGAATTAGGACCAACCATCTTCCATGAAGCTCCATTTCTCATTCTATTTGCAGATGGAAAGGGAGGAACTAACTTTTGGTATATCAGTCTTTTCTCTTTAGCATTTGGAGTAGAAAGATTCTTGTTTTTTTTTTTTCAAGGTTGTGTTTATAATACTCTAGTTGTTTGTAGTTCTAGTTGCTTTTGTGTTGAAATAGACAGAAAAATTTCTTCTTTGTTCAATAAATTTGTTGTAGATTAAGATTTACTTTCTGTTCTTCATTCTCATTTTTTTTAATGCTAATGGAGTTCTTTTTATCCATATTTTTAGGAATAAGGTTGAGCATTCTACCAACTTGGCCAGTTAGTGTTTCACTTAACCCACTAATTAATATGTTGTGTTGAATTTTGATCATATCAAGATAGATTTCAGAAGCTGTCTATTGAATATGACCAACAAATGAAAAAGAAAAGAATCTGTTTCTATTGAATTTGAAAAAAAGGGGAACAAAACGAAGAGGATTTTAGGTTTTCTTTTTCTCAGTTAATAAACAACTTGAGTTCTAATTTTTTTTTCCTTAAAGAGATAAAATGGTGAAAGTAAATCCCCTTCTTTTCATTAAAGATAATTGATGACACAAGTCAAACCTAGAAGTGGGTAAACACAATCAAAGATAGAAGACAAGAATAAGAACAATACTAGAGCAGTGTTGGCGAGTCGAGCTTGCCTCAGCCAGAAACTACCACAGACTTGGACGACGGAATCTGGATGCATATGAACATCTTGAAGTATCCTTCTTCATCGGCAAAAAAAAAAAAAAAGCTGATCCAAAACTACACCATAGGAGCGACTAATGAGAAAAACAATGAATAACTTAGAAGCGTATCTTACGTTTCTTTGACCTTGATTTAAATTTTCATAAGTAGAACGCGAACTTTGTTAGATGTTTGAGTGATTAGAAGTAACTAACACGGTGCACAGAGTTGATGGTTGTTTTAAGTGAAATAATAATTCTTTAGTTTTCCAAGGGCTTATCGTTTTTGAGAGTGATTGAATGATTGATGGAAATTTTTTCTTCATGCAGGTTATAACTATAAATTGGTTCAAACTATCGTTCATGGAGAACCCCATATGAAACCACACGCAGGAATGCTTTATATCTCATGGGCAAATCTTCTTTGGCAATTCATACAAGTATAGGAGCTCTAGTTCTTTGGGCTAAATCTCCTTTGGCATATCTTCTACTTTCTTAGGAAATTAGTGGTTCTTGAAGTAAAAAGTATATAACGAGTTTGGGGTTTGAAGATCCTATTGTGAGAAAAGTTGTCTTGAGCAAGTCTTCTTTAGTAAGGGAGAAAATCTTGTGGTTTGTTTTCTCTTCTGGGCAAATTTCCTCCGACTTGGACTACTTTTATTTGCTTTCTTGGGCAAATCTCCTTTGGCAATAAGCTGTCCTCTTGGGCAACTTTTCTTTCGGGTACTCGAAGCTTGCTTTTGCAGGCAAATCTTCTTTGGCATAAGTTACTTTCGTTCATTCTAGTTGGCGAATCTCCTGTGGCACACATCAGCTATCTGGGAAAATCTCCTTTGGCAATAAGTTCATGCATCTTTTGCTTTGAGTTCTTTCTTTCCATATGATATAGCTTCTTCAATTAGCATAGAAATCTCGTTTGGACCTCGACTCTTCAGCTTCGGAGAAGTAATTTGTGTTTTGTAGTGAGAAGTACCAGTGTTGATCCCTCTCCTGCCAGCAGTTTCTATAAGAAATTTGGAGGTGACTATTTGTTCACTCCTTATTTTCCCTTACGCTGTTATGAATTTATCTAAGCTAATAAGTTTGTATTATTTTGAAATGGATCATTCCTTCACGCAGGCACTCTTAAGTGATGAGTATGCTCGACAGTGACTCGGACTTTGAGAATTACAGTGACACTAGTGACAGTGAGGATCAGGATGACCGTGAATCCACGTATGGCGGGAACGCCCGGTGCATCTTGTCAAGTCTGGATGAGAGCATGGAAAAGATCGATGACTTTCTTGCATATGGAAGAGGGTTTGTGCATGGTGATCTTGTCCGCACCAGCACGGATCCATCTGGACAGTTGGGTCGTGTCATGGATGTCGATATCGTTGTCGACTTGGAGACCACTTCTGGTGAGTTGATTAAGGATGTAAACAGCAAGAAGCTTCTGAAACTCCGATCGTTTGCTCCTGGGGACTATGTAGCTCACGGGCCATGGCTCGGCAGAGTGAGCATAGTTTGCGATGTCGTTACCGTCCTGTTCAATGACGGAGCGAGGTGTGAAATAATGACAGGAGACACAGACATCCTGATGCCTGTTTCGAGGAGTTCAAATGAAGATGTTCCGTATCCTTACTATCCTGGTCAGCGTGTAAAAATCAACCTCTCCGCCATTTCCAAAACTGTGAGATGGTTGTGCGGCTCCTGGAACACTGTTCAAGATGAAGGCACTGTTTGTAATGTGGAAGTAGGATTGGTGCATGTGAATTGGATTGCTTCTGCGATGGATAGTAAGCGTGATATTCCATCTCCTTCTGCTCTGCAAGATCCGAAGAACCTTACATTGTTGGTATGTTTTCCATACGTGAACTGGCAACTTGGTGATTGGTGTACACTTCCCCCTGGTTACTTAACAAATTCTTCGTCTTCAAGTATTGCCCCTCAGTTCATTAGTAGGATGCAGAAGTTGGGTATGGACGGTCGATACTTCAAAGAGATGTTTGTCATTGTAAGTACAAAGAGTAAGGTCGATGTCCTCTGGCAAAATGGCGATTTTTCAGTTGGCCTGGATCCACACAGCTTGCTTCCTGTAAATAATATTGGTGATCACGACTTTTGGCTGGAACAGTTTGTGCTGGAGAAGGTCGCCTTGGAGGATGCCAATGCTTCGAGTGTCCCACGGTTGGGGATTGTGAAACATGTGGATGCACAAGAACAACTTGTTAAGGTGAAGTGGAGAGATCCTAATGGAGGATCAAGCGAGGAGATGGTGAGTGCTTATGAACTGATTGAGCACCCGGATTTCTCCTACAACTTTGGTGATGTTGTGTTGAGACTGTTGCCCCATTACGAGAATTCGGAATGGCACGATATGCCTCTTGGGGGTGTATTGACCAGATCAGTCCTCTCGGAAAGGTCGACCCTAAAAAACAAGCACATTGATGAGGGTCATGCTGAGCATTCTATGGCTTATCTCTCTCGCATAGGAAACGTTATTGGTTTTAAGGACGACGGTGTTGAAGTGAGATGGGCTACTGGCCTCACATCCATGGTATGCAATTCTGTCCCTCTATGTATGGTTTCTTAGCCATTTATGCTTTTGTCTCCTGCTTGGAAAAACTTTTATCTTGATATAGTGTTGATATTTACTTTAATAACTTCTGTAACTTCGTGACACTTCTGGTCTAACTGTTGCTCTGTTAGTAGTTAGTTTAAGCTCGAAGACAGGATTATCCATCAACTGAGAAGTAGCCTGCTCATTCCTTCGTGCCTTCACATTAAGTATGTGACCATTAGGAGTGTCCTTAGAAAGAAATTTGAGTTCCTAGATATTGCTCTTCACTGTAGTCTACATTCACATTAACTCATACCTATGTTGCCGGACACAAATGCAACACAACATGGTAGGGAGATGGGGACAAGGACACGCTAGATTTTGGTGTGTCCTACTGTAGTTTTCAGTCTGCTCCGTGTCTGACATGATGTGACATGGACATTGCTTATTTTCGGAGTGTCCATGCTTCCTAGACTCGAACAGGGTTGTATACGTCCATCTAAACAAAGAAAAAAAAAAAACCATGTCCTGTGGGTATAAGCAAACTTTCCAACCTTTCGGTATCGGACCATTCCTATGAGTATCGGAATCGGCATTTTCGGATCGGAATATCGGATTATTTTGGTATCAGAAAGAAAATAATTACTAAATTATTAACATTTTAGAAAATATATTCTATACATTTAAACATAGTTTTAAGTATTTTCATTGTTGTTTCTTAGTAGTTTTGAAATTGAATGAAATAGTAGTCATCATTGCCGATTGGTTAACATGCGATACATAAGTTTTCTTCTTTTACAACATTACTATACTTCTACACCATTGTTGATTGGTCTTTTTCGTTCAATTTTCTTTGCTGAATTGATAGGAAAAGAGACCCCCAATGTCGGTATCGGTCAGTATCGGCTATCGGTCGGTATCAGATCGGGACATGTCAAAATGTATCGATATTTGCCGTACCGGATCGATATCGGCCGATATTGCAAATTATGCTTCAAACTTTGTTTACTTTGTAGTCTTTTTTTCATTCTATCTGCATAGCCTTCTCACTTAGACATATGTAGTTCTAACTCTTCTGAGGCTTAAGACTGCCCAGTCTCTATTACAGGCTTGCTTGTATAAGTTTATGCTATACTGGTACCTCTAGTGAATATGTGCATGTAGATGGATTCCCCACAAGTGATATCGACTACTATTTGATCATTTCAGGTTCAACCATTTGAAATTTTTGGATTAGATAGGCTCGAGAGCTATGCTTCAATTGCAACAGTTAATGTGGAAGCTGTTCCAGAAAATGCTGGCAAAGAGATGCCTGAGCAGGAGAAACAACCTTCCCTCAAGAAAGAGAAGGTCTAATCATATATATATTTTTCTTTTGCCCCCCAAAGTCATCTTTCACTTGGAGGTGTGTGCATATTTTGGTTTCAGAAAATGAGCTAATTGTGTATACGTTTCATATTTTGAAGGCTGCCAAAGATTCTGACAAAGTTTGTGAGAAGGATATATTGAATTCTTGTTCTCTATTCTCTCATTTTTCATCAATTGGATTCCTCGGATACTTCGCTAAAAGTCTGTTTGGACCTGGTGGTTCCTCTTCCCTATTGAGTGTAAGTCGTGTCACTTGTGCCAAGAAATAAGAATTTAGCTAGGAAAACCTGTTTTTGGTATAAATGACTAAGTTTTTTTTTTTTCTTTTTTCAGAGGAAAAACATTCCAGAGTTTCAGGTTCTGAAGTCCGAGGAAGAAAATTTGGATGTAAATGATCTAGAACTAGAAAGTTTGAACCAACACGAAGAAAAGGATGAAGTGGAGGATACAGCGACACATTCACCAGGCAATAAGGAAGTAGGATTGTTCAAACAATTTGATATTGTTGATGATTACTCGAACCATCATTTTGTGAGTGGTGCTGGAAAAGGCTTAACATCCCAGGTAAAGGGTCTGTATTTTTCAATTAAATTATTCAGATCCCAAATGCGAACCGAATATAGGGCTTATGTTTTCTTTAAAATCTTCTCAGGTCAAGATAGCTTGGTTGAAGAAAGTGCAGAAAGAATGGGGAATTTTAAAGAAAGATCTACCAGGTTTGTCCTCTGTTTTCATTTGATCCTTGTCTCGTGTTATTGTTCAAACTAATGTGTCCTAATTATTCATGAGATGGTTCTGTAGAAAATAATAGTTGAGATGATTTTATTGATGGACTACTTCACTTCTTATAGGGAGTCTAGCTCCTCTACATACTACATATTCCGATGTGGGACTAAAAGTCCCTTATTGACTCTCAACACTCCCCCTCAAGATGGGCGATAGATATTGATCATTCCCATCTTGTTACATAGCTTCGACAGACTTAATGAATTAAGACCCTTAGTCAGACAGTCTGCAACTTGTTCTTCTGAGCGGACACGGTCATTCTTCAGTATCCCTTGTTCCAGCTTCTCCTTGATGAAGAATCGATCAATCTCGATGTGCTTCGTTCTGTCGTACTGAACGGGATTGTTAGCTATACTTATTGCAGCTTGACTATCGCTCAGAAGACGTAATGGTGCTCCCTTGTCTAGCTTCAACTCTGTCAGCAACGCTTTCACCCACAGCAACTCTGACACGCCCAGAGCCATTGCTCTGTATTCTGCTTCAGCTGTTGACCTTGCTACCACAGACTGTTTCTTGCTTCTCCATGAGACCAGATTTCCTCCTACAAAAACACAGTATCCCGTGGTAGACCTTCTGTCGTCTATGCAGCTCGCCCAGTCTGCATCACAGTATCCCTCAACTTCTATGCGTCCATTCTTCTTGAACCATAGCCTCTTTCCCGGCGTTCCTTTCAGATACCTCAAGATCTGAAATACTGCTTCCATATGACCCTTTCTTGGATCATGCATGTAGCGACTCACTACACTCACCGCGAATGAGATATCAGGACGAGTGTGTCCCAGATAAATCAATCTCCCTACAAGTCTTTGATATCTTTCACGATCAACGGGCTCTCCTGCTTCTGCTCCCAACTTGCACTTCTGGTCAATTGGAGTGACCGCTGCTTTGCATCCCAGCATCCCTGTTTCCTTCAGCAGATCTAGTGTGTATTTTCTCTGTGAGAGAACAATTCCTTGTTCGCCTTCACACACCTCGATACCTAGAAAGTACCTCATCGCTCCTAAATCCTTCACTTCAAACTCCTTCGCGAGTTTTGACTTCAGCTTAGTGATCTCGACTTCATCATCACCTGTGATCACTATATCATCCACATATACAGCAAGTATAGTGATGTGGCCTCTTGCATGCTGGAGGAAGACCGTATGATCTGCATTTGTTTGACGGTATCCCATGCCTGTAACAGCCTTTTTGAATCTGTCAAACCAGGCTCGAGGAGATTGCTTGAGCCCGTATAGTGACTTCTTCAGTTTACACACCTTTCCTTGCGACGTCCCTCCGTTTGATTCCGTCGCGTAGCACTCAGGCGGGAGCTCCATGTATACTTCTTCTTGCAGGTCCCCATGAAGAAAGGCATTCTTCACATCTAGCTGGTACAGCTTCCACCCATAGTTCGCTGCAATGGAGACCAAAGTTCTCACGGTGCTCATTTTTGCTACTGGGGCAAATGTCTCATCATGATATCTATTCCATATGACTGTGTGAATCCTTTTGCAACCAACCTCGCCTTGTACCGCTCTACTTTTCCTTCTGGCGTCTCTTTCACTGTGTACACCTATTTGCATCCCACAGCTTTCTTCCCTTTGGGTAATGGAACCAGCTCCCATGTCTTATTTTTTTCCAGTGTCCCAAGTTCTCCAATCATTGCAGCTTTCCACCTTGGATCTTTCTTTGCTTCCTGCCAACACTTGGGCAACGAAGTAGAGTCTAACGATGCAATGAATGCCGATAATTCGAAGAAATGTTAGAATAAGACGAGAAGTTGGCAATGTCATGTTCGTAATCATCAAAACGAGCAGGAGCCTTACCCGCATTGATGCGAGAAGATCTCCTTAAGGGAGCAATAGGTGGTGGAGAGATCATACCATCCGAGTCGGAGAGGTCGGCATCAGAATTCGAGTGATTCAATGCGGGAGCAACATCTTTAGGAGTTGGAGCAGGAGTAGACGAGGGACTTGGTACAGTAGGCACAGGGCACGGCATAGGCACAGTACTGGACTTCTGTTGTCTCCTTCTGTAGACTTGGAGCTCCTTTTCCCTTGTCTGCTGCTCCCCCTGCGTAACATATGGATCTTCTTCTTCATTTTTTGTATCTGAGTCACTGTGCTCTCCCCCTTTCGTCCAGTTTTCTACAACCGGACACGGAACCGATCCGACGACCACATTTGGGCTTATTATCTCCCCCTCACATCTAACACCATCTGTGTTAGGTGTGTCACCAAATGCTGAACCTTCATCCGAACCATAGTATGGTTCGAGTTCTCTGAAAGTAACGTCCATGCTTACAAACATCTTCCGCTCGACTGGACTCCAACAGGCATAACCCTTCTGAGTCGTCGTGTAACCGACGAAGACACATTTAACTGCCCTAGGATCCAATTTGCCAACGCCTGGCCGATTATCTTGGACAAAGCACACACATCCAAAGATTTTTGGTGGAACAGTGTATGTAGTTGCCCCAGTAAGCATTTCCAACGGTGTTTTCCAGTCCAATACTTGAGATGGCATTCTGTTGATAAGATAAGAGGCCGTCAATATAGCCTGCCCCCATAAGTGTTTCGGGACATTCATAGCCAGCATCATCGTCCGTGCGACTTCCAGCAGGTGTCTGTTTTTACGTTCCGCCACACCATTTTGGGCCGGAGTATAAGCACATGAAGTTTGATAAAGTATTCCATGAGTGGAAAAATACTCAGCAACCCGCTTATTAGTATACTCCGTCCCATTGTCTGACCGAAAACACTTAATTTTAGCGCCATATTGTGTTTCCACCCGTCGATGAAAGTCTTGAAAGGCCTCAAGGACGTCACTTTTATTCTTCATAAGATAGACCCATGTCACGCGGGTATAACAGTCAATAAAGGTGACGAACCATCGAAAGCCGTTAATACCAGTTGTAGGACAAGGGCCCCATACGTCCGAATGTATCATGTCAAAAGCAGCTGAACTCCTATTCCCCGTGCTCATATACGTGCTTCTGGTATGTTTTTCCAACTCACAAGCATTACAAAATAACTTCTCTTTATTAGCCCTTTGATATGAGGACGGATACATTCGACTAATAACTTTAAAAGAATGACCGACACGCTGGTGGTGGAGTAGCAAGTCGGCTTCGACACTGCGACAGGAAGCTTCTGGTGATGCGTCTGCTACCAAGGATGCCAATGCGTTGTCCAGTCCAGTCCTGTCTAAATACCACAGCCCCTTATGCCATGTGCCAGTCCCAAGTCGTCGGCCTGTCCTTTTCTCCTGAAAAGTCACCTGAGGAATGTCAAAGGAAACAATACAGTTAAGATCAAGTATAATGGCACTAATGGATAGGAGATTGACAGGAAAAGATGGAGCATGTAGGACATTGGTTAGAGTGATGGAAGGGGTGCATGCGACAGTGCCTTTACCCATTATAGGGCTGGATGTACCATCAGCGGTCTGAATACTCTCCGGCAATGGTAGGTGAGTATATTCCTGAAACGCACCACGGGACCCCGTGACATGGCGAGATGCCCCAGAGTCTATAATCCATCCTGGCTGATGGATAGATGCAAGAGCACGTGCAGAATCATTGGTGCTGGTTTGGGCAAAGCAAGTGATGTGATCTCCCGAGGTTGAAGGCGCCCCAGGACTGTTGACCGAACCCAGCTTTGTGCCGCGCAACTTCTCAAGGAACTCCCGCTCAAGCGGGGTTATTTCAGCCAGTTGATTCTCTTCCCCTTCCTCCGTCAGATTTGCTTTGTGTCCGCCCCTTCTACCAGCATATCCTCCTCTACCACCACGTCGGCCTTCACGACCCCGTCCTCGATCAGTAGACTGATTGCACAAGGGTTTTGGACAAAATCGGATGTAATGTCCGGAGTCACCACAATTGTGGCAAACACCACCCATAGATGGAGGTTGATTGAAGGCAGCAAGGACAGACTTGTCAACCGCGGCTTGCTCCCCCTGGGAGGAGCCCTTGTTGGGCATCAACTTCAGTCGAGCTTCTTCCTGTGTCATAACAGCTATAGCTTCTTCCAGGGTCAGAAGCGTGGGTTGAGATAGGAGGATATTCCGTCTCTGCTCAAATACAGGATGTAGTCCCTTCAGAAATTTCATCATACGCTGCCGGGAAATATAAGCCAGGAACGTCTGAAAGTACTTCGCGAATGCCGGTTCGACCTGTGCATCTTCCATCCCAAGAGGATCATAATGATCCAGATCAGACCAGTACTTCTTCAACAGTGCCGCGTACTCAGAGATAGTACGTTCGTCTTGGGCCACCCTATCGAGTTCATCTTGCAGTTGAAAGACTCGCATAGGGTTGCCGGAGCCGGAGTACATATCTTTTAGAGTTTGCCATATATCAGCAGCAGCCTCCATTGCCTCGACATTGCCCGACACCTGGTCGGTTAAAGAGGCAGTCAACCACCCAGCCACGACGTTGTTGACAATCTCCCAAACAGCAAACTCCTTGGTGGAGTGATCGGCCGGCACCTTGGCTTGGCCAGTGACATAGCCAACCAAGCCACGTCCCTTCGGAGTCCGCAGCGCCTGCCGCGACCACTTCAAGTAGTGGACGTTTCTTCCAACTTCGTCTCCAGCTTCTCCAATTTCCCCATTTTGTAAGGGGACGAATTCACATCAGTATGGATCACACGTGGGGTTACCTCGGTTAATCTTTTTGATAAGATATCATCAACCAAGGCCTTCATCTCTTCGGCCGTCAGTTTGCCACTGATCGAATCCATGGCTTCGTCAACGGTGAACCCTAGTCGTCGTCTACGTCGGCTTCTTCGACGTGGGAGTCGGCAACTTCCCCAACTTCGTCGTCTTCTTCGTCTTCGTCGGCTTCGTCGGCTTCGTCGTCTTCTTCGACGACAGAGACTTTACGAATGCGCTACTAACTTGGCCAGCACCGGCGCGCGCATGTAAAGTGAACACGTCAGGACACCAGAGAAGACATGATCAGTCTCTGCATAGATCCGGATGTGAAGGAGGAATAACAAAATAAACATTTGTTAGTTCCAAACGGCGCAATCTAGGAAGTCAGTGCAAATAAAGTATTTGACATCTCGACTGTCTTCGAAATACGCCTTTTTTTTTGGGTGACGGCTAGGGGTAGGATTTTGATGGGGCTGCTAGGGCTAGGGTTAGGGTTTCCATGGCAAGAGAGGCTAGGGTTAGGAGGGGGGGGGCGGTAGGTGCTGTAGGGGGGGGGGGGAGGGTTGCTGGAGGGGGGGCTGTAGGGTGGGCGGCGGCGGGTTGTAGGGGGGACGCGGGGGGCGGCGGGTTAGGTGCTGTAGGGGGGGGCGGCGGGTTAGGTGCTGTAGGGGGGCGGCGGGTTAGGGGCTGTAGTGGGGCGGCGGGTTGTAGGGGGGCGGCAAGGGCTGTCGGGTGGGCGGCGGCGGGTTGTAGGGGGGAGGCGGGGGGAGGCGGGTTAGGTGCTGTAGGGGGGCGGCGGGTTGTAGGGGGGGCGGCAAGGGTTGTAGGGCGGGCTGTAGGGTGGAGCCGGAGAAGGGGGGGGCTGTAGGGTGGCGCAGGGAGGGGGGGCAGCGGGTGGAGCAGCCGGCAAGGGTGGATGGGAGGAGGAAAAATTTTATTTTGTGGAGAGAGAGAGAGAGAGAGAGAGAGAGAGAGAGAGTTATGGCTCTGATACCATGTAGAAAATAATAGTTGAGATGATTTTATTGATGGACTACTTCACTACTTATAGGGAGTCTAGCTCCTCTACATACTACATATTCCGATGTGGGACTAAAAGTCCCTTATTGACTCTCAACATGTTCAATTGCCTTTCCCCAGATTTCTGCTGCCAATCTCATATATTTTCACCACTGTCGATGGTATATATCTATGTTGTACAGACACGGACACAGACGTGACATGACACTGCAACCATGTTTTTTTTTCTAAAAAATTAGGATACAACATGTTGAGGAGATGCTATGTATATAACCTTGTCTCGTGTTATTGTTCAAACTAATGTGTCCTAATAATTCCTGAGATGGTTCAATTGCCTTTCCCCAGATTTCTGCTGCCAATCTCATATATTTTCACCACTGTCGATGGTATATATCTATGTTGTATAGACACGGACACCGACGTGACATGACACTGCAACCATGTTTTTTCTAAAAAATTAGGATACAATATGTTGAGGAGATGCTATGTATATAACCTTGCCTCGTGTTATTGTTCAAATTAATGTGTCCTAATAATTCCTGAGATGGTTCAATTGCCTTTCCCCAGATTTCTGCTGCCAATCTCATATATTTTCACCACTGTCGATGGTATATATCTATGTTGTACAGACACGGACACAGACTTGACATGACACTGCAACCATGTTTTTTTCTAAAAAATTAGGATACAACATGTTGAGGAGATGCTATGTATATAACCTTGTCTCGTGTTATTGTTCAAACTAATGTGTCCTAATAATTCCTGAGATGGTTCAATTGCCTTTCCCCAGATTTCTGCTGCCAATCTCATATATTTTCACCACTGTCGATGGTATATATCTATGTTGTACAGACACGGACACAGACGTGACATGACACTGCAACCATGTTTTTTTTTCTAAAAAATTAGGATACAGCATGTTGAGGAGATGCTATGTATATAACCATTTAACGCATAATCTATATAAAGAAATCATCTAACATCCAAGTTTCAACTATAAATGTTTAGATGATTAAAGATCTGCATCTTTGAGGAAACCCAAAACTAAACAGATCTCTAGTAGTTCGTACAATTTAAGAAAAAAGAAGAAGAAGAAGAGACAATGAATTGATTGCTTTGAGAGACAGAGGCAAGGAGAGGTAAATATGGAAAAAGAATTGATTGCATGGAGAGACAAAGAGGCAAGGTGAGGTTAATATGGAAATGAATTTATTGCTTGTGGAGGCAAAGAGGCATTGAGAAGTTAATATGAAAAATAAATAGTTGAAGTACTAAAAAAGGTTTTATTTTTATTTTTTCCTTTTCCCTTTAAACTCTATAATTTTGAAAAAAGCTATTTTTTCGTGTCTTGCTACATGTCCTTGACGTGTCCCTACAACGTGTCCCTCCCAAACATGTTTCATAGGTATCTATAGTATATTCGCCTCGATCTGTATGTCAAAAAAATACAAACATGTATTATAGTTGTAGATTTCGATAAGTTTCACTCTTGTTATGAATAATGAAACAATTGATTTTATTAGACTGAAGGGCAGATATTTAAAGAGAAATACAGAAAAATGGATAAGTATACAATAGCTAGCATGCGACAACATTAGTGATATCACTAAGATATAAAAAGTATAATATCACCAAGGCACTATACTTAACAACTCCGACCTTAAGTAGATTTTCTTGAAAATAGTTACAATTACATGTAATGGACTCTCTTGTGAAATTCTTTGTAGTAATAATGCTTATATTTGATAGAAGCCCTTGTCTAAAATTATTGATTTAGAAAATGGATTATAATTGTAGATTTGACTGAGTTTTACTCTTGTTAGGATTAATGAAACAGTTGATTTTATTAAGCTCAAGGCCAAGTTATTTAAAGATAAATACAAAAAATGGATAAGTATACAATAGCTAGCATGTGACAACATTAGTTATATCACTAAGAAATAAAAAATGTAATATCAAGGCACTATACTTTAAGAACTCCGACCTTAAGTCGATTTTCCTGAAAAATAGTTGCAATTACATGTAATGGACTCTTTTGAGAAATTCTTTGCACTGATAATTAATGCTTATATTTTGATAGAATCCCTTGTCTAAAATTATTGATTGAGAAAATGGATTATAATTGTAGATTTTGACTGAGTTTTGCTCTTGTTAGGATTGATGAAATAATTGATTTTATTAGGCTCAAGGCCAAGATATTTAAAGAGGGAGACAAAAAATGGACAAGTATACAATATGTCATGGACTTAGTGTTTTTGCTAGCATTTCGTTCCGTGCGGCGCACTGTCTTTCTCCTCAAAGACTCGTGCAAGCCTTCCCAACCCGACTTAGCTAGATCGCTAAGAAAACTAGAATAGTGGAGCAAAGATGGATTCGTAAGGATCTCTTTATTAACTTGGAGAATGCTTACAATTTTTAGGTGGTGAGGAACAAATGAGAGCCTCCCCCTTTTATAAGTGCTCATAGAGCAATACAAGGAAAGTCCTGGAAGGAATATTCCAAGGATTATTACTTTCTACCATAACTGGAATGGCATATTCTAGGTTTATTCCCTAGCAACATAAAAGGAAACTTCAAGGGCCTTCCAGAAGCTTCTTGGGCCTCCTAGAACGATCTTGGGCCTTCCGGAGAGATCCGCAATTTTCTAGAGCCTTCCGTCATCTTCTAGAATGTTCTAGAAGCTTTCCGCATAACCTTGGTCCGCGAAAAGGTTATGCAACTGGGCCTTGGGCGGGGTGCAACATTTGGGACGTTACAAATAGCTAGCATCTGACAACATTAGTGATATGACTAATATATAAAAAAAGTATAATATCACCAAGGCACTATACTTGACAACTCCGACTTTAAGTCGATTTTCTTGAAAAAGTAGTTGCAATTACATGTAATGGACACTCTTGAGAAATTCTTTGCTGTGATAATGCTTATATTTTGATAGAATCCCTTGTCTAGAATTATTGGTTGAGAATTGCACCACCTCTGAATATATGCATTCCTTCGAACTTTTAGGGGTCAATATTTATAGAACGCATACATTATTTTTTTATTTATTGTAATATATATGTGTTTTTGGTTTTGGCAGACAACATCTATGTGAGAGTTTATGAGGAAAGAATTGATCTCTTGAGAGCATGCATTGTTGGAGCACCGGGAACTCCTTACCATGATGGACTGTTCTTCTTTGACATCTCCTTTCCTCATGATTATCCTAATCAACCACCTGTAAGGGCTGCTCCCTTACCTTTTGATATCTTTTTTGTGTAGTCACTAGTCGTGCTATCTCATTGTACAGTGATTAGGTGTAGATTCTTGAATACTAAATGAGATTGAGGGGGTGAGTATGAATGCATTTTGTTATTTTATTTTATGATACTTAGTACCATGAACACTTGTTTTTTCTCAGAAGTCCATTACATTCTCCCTGGGAACTCTGTCATAGATTCATAAGCTTTCTAAGTCAATAAAAACATGTGTAAATCCTCGCTTTCTCTCTAAATATTCTTAACAAAATTGCTTCCTTAGTAGATCTTACTGGCATACAACCAAATTGATTTTCTGAAATTTTGTTTCTTTTTTCAAAAGGGGGCTAGATTGTATTGAAAGTAACTTACTTATGGAAGCACTTATGCCTAGAAGCAAAAAAAATCTAACCTACTCCTTTGTTAGCAGTTGGTTCATTATATATCCGGTGGGCTCCGGCTGAATCCAAACTTGTACGAGTCAGGAAAGGTCTGCCTGAGCCTCCTGAAAACATGGATGGGCACTGGCACAGAAGAGTGGAGCCCTGGAAGCTCCACCATTCTTCAAGTTCTGCTGTCCCTCCAGGCCCTCGTCCTCAACGAGAAGCCATACTTCAACGAGGCTGGCTACGACAAGCAGATGGGAAGAGCCGAGGGGGAGAAGAACTCCGTTGCCTACAACGAGAATGCCTTCCTTCTCTCCTGCAAGTCGATGCTGTATCTCTTGCGTCACCCACCCAAGGTAAAGTAGTAACTCTGACTCAGGCTAGTCTCAAAGCTCAAAGATGTAGTAGCATGTACATTAGCTATGTTGCACGTGACAATGACACGGCAGGACACAGCACATTGCGACACAGCTACGACACAACGTCTAATTTGGCGTGTCCTGGTGTATTTTGGAGTATCTGTGGACGTAGCTGTTCCGTACCCAACACGATACTGTCCAGATTTTTGGAGCGTCTATGCTTCCTAGCTTATTAATCTGATTCTTGATTCAATATGCAGCACTTCGAGGAGCTCGTGGAGGAGCATTTCGCTCGCAGATCGCGGTCTATTCTACTAGCCTGCAAGGCTTATATGGACGGCACACAGGTGGGCTTTCCTTTGGAGTCTGGCAGGACCGAAGGCGATCGTGGCAATGGTGGCTGCTCGACAGGTTTCAAAATCATGCTCTCGAAGCTTATTCCGAAGCTTGCAGCAGGCTTCGCCGAGAAGGGGATTGATTGCAGTGAGTTCCTGAAGTAGAGCGAAGCTAAGTACGTGCATATATGACACGCCTAAGATGTTTGACAGACCAGTGTGATAATAATTATGGCTCCTCCTGCGATGCCATTAATGTAGCCATAAATAAGAGGATTTTCAAGTAATTGTATGCAACTTTCAACTGTGTTCATATATTTTTCGCAAAAGGTTGTCGTCAGCCGCTACAACAGACACTTGGCAGCCTCTTGAGCCAACAATCGTAGCTATTTCCGTCTCAAGTTGCTCCATTACTGCATCTCTTGGGCCCTTTTCTACGGTACTGGGGAGCCGATGAATGTCCTCTTACTGCATCACCATGCCTAGTTTCAGTGCCCCCATCCCCACACACACCCCTCTGGCCCAGATCCTCCCTCCTCCGTGCAATGGACCTGCAAGTGCCCGAACGAATAGCAGGAAGTGCACACAAGAGGCACCACTCATAATCAACATGTTGATCTATGATCACTCCATTCGGAAGAAGTCGAAGCTTAATCATACGCGCGCAAGGTAGGGGGTGGGGGTGCCTCGATCTCTACGAAGACACGAGCATATAATAGTCAAAGTCTCTTTGTCATTGGTTGATCCGTGTGCACGGGGGTACCTATTATTCCTGAAACAGATCTTAAATGGAAGAACGTGAGTGGACAAAGTGATTCTCAAGAACGAAGTCTCGTCACACACTCTGTATATGAGGAACTTCGAGAATTGTTTCTCAAGAAGCTCCTGAAGTCTCTGTCTCGAAGACGGAGGAAGAAGAAGACTCAACTTTGCTAGGGTGATGAAAATTACCGTTGCTCAAAGCAAGATTCGTCCTACTGCGATCTGCTCCCAGGAACCAACAAGTTCGAAGAACTTCTGGAACGCTCGCTGTCACTACCTGACTGAACTCACAGAACTCCTTGGAATCCAATGACAGCCTCTCAACTCTCTTCGTCTCTTTTTTTCTGAGTAAATCGTCAAAGAAGGCACGAAGAGAGTATTTATAGAGTTGAGCTGAAGCCCTAACTCTAATCCCGGCCGTACACTAACTGCGAAAAGATAGGAACGAATCATGGAAAGATTTAACTGAATCAAATTCAAATTCCACAAAAATCGGATACGAGATTTGACTTAATCTTTTCGTAACTGTCTGAATCTTCCAATCAATGCCAACAACAGCGGCACAAGCGCGGAGACGGACAGCAATGCGTGCAACAGCGCCGCAGCACAAGCGCGTGGACGCTCAGGCACGCAGGCGCACGGACACACAGGCACAGATGCTCAGGCAGTCACCTAGCCCGCGCCTACCCCCGCGCCTGTCCCCGCGCCTGTCCCCGTGCCTGCTCCCGCGCCAGCACCCACGCCAGCACCCAGGCATGCGCCCGTGCCTGCTCCCGCCCATGCGTCGAGCCCATGTGACTCGCGCATAAGACGAGCGCACGAGCGCAACTACAGCACACTAAGCGCCATATGCCGATGCTGACGTGCTAAGTGCAAACTGTGCCAACAAAGTGCCACTTTGCGCCCTTGAGCCCGAGCCCGAGTCCGAGTCCGAGTCCAAGTCGCTAAGCCCCTTCAGAACTTAGCTCCATAGGGAATAATCCCATGAGCATGACAAAAAGTATAAATGCTTCTTTGTGGAGTTAGTCTTCTTCCTACTAGAAAAATACCCCCACATGACATCCATGTGCCTCTCCACACCTCATGTGCATCTCTCAACACAAGTAAAACTTTATATAGAGATACAATCCATTTGGTGTAGGCAATATGGGACTACCTTTTCTAGTCTCCAAGGCAAAACACCAACAGTACCATCAATGATTGTCATTTTCATAATCATGGGATACTCCATAGTTGAGAGGGGGAGCATTGGAAAATGAATCCAGACTGGAACAGAGGATAGTCAATCTCCTCAAAGCTAGCAGTTGGGTTCCACCTCTTAAGCATCATGAGCCTGCCATCAAACAGCTACGGACCTCCCTCCAATGTCCTATTCACATCCTCCAAAAATGCGAACTTGACAAGGTAAAAGCCATTCTTCCGAGGGAAGAACTCTTTCTCACCTTTAGGTCGTCATTGTCGTAGAGCAAACCCACGTAGATGTTGTAACTCCCTAAACCTATTTTCGTATATTTTTGAAATTACTGAAATTTTTCTAAAAAGAATTTCTTCTTTGCTTTTAGTAAAGCTGTGATATTAAAATTTGGTTAATTAAATTGACCTCGATCCTAGGTTAAACTTATTCTTTAATATCTTGATTTTTTTCCTTTAGTAATGTTAGTGTTTCAATAATAAGTTTTACTTGTTAGATGCAATATGTGAATAGATATTCTAATAGTAAATAATTTAGTTAAGTCATGGATTGAACTACTATAAGTGTATTTGTTAATAAATCGTCTAAAATGTTTTGTTATATACATATATTAAACGTTCTGATTATTGTCTTAACTAAAGGTATTACTGCTGTTAATTATAATATGGTAATTGTTAATTATTAATTATGTCAAGAGAATAATTATTTTCCAGTTAAATAATTATATAACAGTTAGTTGACTAATTTCAATAGTTCGATTATTTAGTTGGTCACTAACTAATTCATTTAGAAGTTTGTTACAATTTTGTTGCATACTTTGGTTCCTTGCCCTCAGATCTATTTGTTATTACTATGACTGCCATTGTATTTTTCAACGAGAACACCCCCAGATCTGTAGTTATTCACAACAGTGCCATTGTCCTAATTTGGGAGAGACCCCCATCATTTTACTATAAATTATTTGTGTTGACATATTGAAGTTTGACACCTGCCACCTTAACCTTCCTGCAATACCCCATGATCCAAATTTGTCTGAATTTACTGCTACTTGGAACCCTCATCCACCCAATCAATGGAAGGTTAATTTCGACGGCGCTTACTTAGATGGCAAAATGTCTGCAGGAGCTCTTCTTCGTGATCATCATGGAAACTTCCAATTGGCTGTTGTCAAGACTGAACTTGGAGGATCTCCTCTGGAAGCAGAGGCAATGGGAATTCGCTTGGCACTTGATATATGCAACAATGAGTCTCTAACAGATATTACTATTGAAGGAGATTGTAAGCCTCTTATTGAGACAATCAATCTTGTCGATTCATTCCCTCTTTGGAGAGCTCGCCATACCATTGAAGATGCTAGAAGATCTTTGATATATGATCTTAATATCAGTTATGCTTTCATTCCAAGAATCGCTAACAAGTGTGCTCACAAGTTAGCTTCTTTTGCTTTACTTTCCAATTGTTCTACTTTATTTTCTTCGTTTGAAGATCTTCCCTCTTGTATTATTCCACATGTCATACTTGACGTGAACACTTCTTCGTAATGTTAATGACATTGTGTTTTACTTCAAAAAAAAAACATATTGTGCACAGCCCCAATCACAGTCACATCACTGCTGACAACACTTTCCCTCTACACATTTCTCTCTTTCCACTGTACACTTTCTCTCTGTCCTCTCTCTCCTCGGCTGAGCGCCACCGCTCATCGCCGGTGTCCGATACCACTTCTAACCGCCGAGCGCCACCGCTCCGGCCTTCTCGCCGACTGCTTTTGCCCCGCCGCTAGGACGAAGACCACAACCATCACTGGACATCTTCGACAACGGAGCTCGCGAACCGCCGCACCTGACAACCTCACTCAGATCCGGCACCATCACCCTATGATCGCAGTCATCGACCACCATCAGTCGTCGCAGTCCGTCGGCGTGATGTCTCATCAGCAGCGGACCCGTCGTGGGGAACGAGGTCACCGTCGCTCACTTGACTCGCGTCACTGGAGATCCGTCACCATTGATTCAGCCTCGCCGGAGACGAAACACACCCCGTGTCCAGATCGGACACTGCCGCCATCAGTCATCTCTGTCACCAACCAGCGCTGCTCGTCGCCAAGGAGACCCGAGCCGACTTTTCGAGCGAGTTGCCTCCTCGATCCAGATGCGCTCGACCTCACCGGAGCGCCATCACAAGTATTCCGCGCCGCCCTTCGGTTTCCTCATGGCTACCTCGAGCAGTGAGTCATCTCATCGGAGCTCGAGCCACTTCGGGACGTGTGCACCTCCAGAGCTCGGAGTGCCGCCCACCGGAGAGCCAGGAGGCCACCACGTCGTAGCGCCTCCATATCCAGTCATCAGTGCACGGGATCTCGCCGCCGGAGCCGATAGCCACTCGCCGCCGTGCTTCGAGGTAAAATCTCTCATCGATCCTCTTGATCCCCTTCTTCATGTTCTCCTCTATTTCCTAGCTAGGGTTTGTAGGAGATGTTGTGAGGAGGAGTTTAGATTAGGGTTTGTGCAGCTGAAGTTGGGAGGAAGGGGATGAAGTGTGCGGCTGAGAGTAGTATTTGAAGAGAGAAGAGTTGAGTGTAATATTGCTGGGCTGGCTGATGGTTAGAGAATTGACAGGTTTTATTCATGTAAGATGATGGAGAGGCATGAGTTGTCTTGTCAAATTTGAGGAGACGAGATTTGGTTTTCGGCTGAGAAGAGTAGGAGTCATGGTGTTTTCGGTCCGGTCCGGTCCGGGCCGGCCCACGGTCCAGGGGCGGCGGGCCTGACCGGGTTCGGGCCGGTCCAGGACCGGCCCACACATAATTTCGGTCCGGGCTAAGTCCGGCCCGGTTATTTTCAACGTGGCCCAGCCCGGCCCATTGAACCGGGACTAGTGGGGTCGGGCCGGTCCGGGCCTAGGCCGGTTCGGGCCGGTTCAGGCCGGGTTGACCGGACCGGCCCGATTTTTTTGATTATTATTATTTTTTTTTTTTACAGTTTTTTGTTTAATTTAGTTTTTTAATAATTTTTTTTTTGTATTTTAATTTTAAATTTTTTTAACTTAAATGTTTATAAAAAAAATATTTATAAAATGTTTATACAAAATATGTTTAAAAAATATTTATAAAATGTTTATAATTTTATGTTTATACAATTGTTTATAAAATGTTTATACAAAATATGTTTATAAAATGTTTATAAAATATTTTCTTTTTAATAAAAATGTTTATAAAATGTTTTTACAAAATATGTATTTTCTTTTTAAAACCATTTTAAAAACCATGTAAAAGTAATCATTTTTTTTTGTATTTTAATTTTAAAAATAATCATGTAAAAGTAATCATTTTATAAAAATGTTTATAAAATGTTTTTACAAAATATGTATTTTCTTTTTAAAACCATTTTAAAAACCATATAAAAGTAATCATTTTCTTTTGTATTTTAATTTTAAAAATTTGTAACTTAAATGTTTATAAAATGTTTATACAAAATATTTATAAAAGTAATGTTTATACAAATATATACAAATGTTTATACAAAAATGTTTATACCCATATTACAAATGTTTATAAAAATTTATAAAAATTTTAAAAAAACATTTCTCCCTCTTCCTTTATCCGGGCTTGGGACCGGCAAATGCATGTTTGGCATAGGCGGAGTTAAAAAATATTTTTTTTTAAAGTAAAAAATAGTTTTTGAAAGTATAAGTTAAAAAATTTGAATAGTATAAGTTAAAATTAAAAATTTGAATAGTATAAGTAAAAAAAAAAAAAAATAGTTTTTGAAAGTATAAGTTCAAATTTAAAATTGAAATGTATAATGTTAAATTTACATACCTAATACCTTGCACCGTAGCCTCACTGTTGTTCGCCTTCATGCAATGAAAGCGATTCCAAATCCAGCTCGTGGATGTCATGATCTTCTCTATCTTTCTGGTTTTGTGTTCTTTTATCGGCAGCCAACCAATCTTGTACGCACACGATCGCTTCCAAAATATCGGGCTTCAAGCGGCTCCTCCTATCGCTCAACATCCTCGAACTTGCACTAAAACAGGACTCCGATGCTACCGTCGACACCGGAACCATCAGTAGATCACGTGCTATGTTAGAAAGCACAGGAAATCTCTTGTCGTGTCTCTTCCACCATTCTAGAACGGCGAAGTGATCTGGAGTCTCATCTTCGTCTTGATAAGAGTTAAGGTAAGCAGACAACTCTTGAGTAGGTTGGGAAGATTGCTTTTGTTTCTTTCTTTGTAGTATGCGACCGGCTGCTGATAGCTTAGACGCAAAGCCGGAGCTACTACTAGCCCCCCCCTGAGTTGGTCGGGTCGACGTTGCTCCTTCTTCGTACAGTATAACTAACCTGTCCAAAGCCACTTTAACTTCTGCCTTCATGTCAGTAACGTCTATACCCATATATTCTCCATATCCTTCTAATAAAACCTCTACGCCATCCAATTTGATTGTAGGATCAAATATGGAAGCCAAACAATATAAAAGAGGTACTTCACCCCAATATTTCCTGAATTTGGCTTCCATATTTCTCACCGCAATTTCAAAATTTGGATAATCTCTATATTTAGAAAATAAATAAGACATGTTACAAAGTTCACGTAAAGTTAAGCAAGATGTGGGATAATAAACACCAGAAAGAGTTAATGTAGCATTGTAAAAAACTTCTAAAAATTCACAAACACTTTCAGCTGCTAACCAATCATCATCAGTAACCTGATAGTCAAAGGTGACATCCGAAGTACAATAATATGAAATAGCACTCTTAAAAGGAATTGCAGATTTCAACATCAAGTAGGTGGAGTTCCACCTAGTTGGTATATCCTTCACAAATCTTCTAAAAGTCATACCAAAATGTGCGCAAGCGCATGCAAAACTTTGTTGTCTACTTGGAGACGAGTTTAGGTGGAGCAAGCATTGTCGCAGAGTGTCTAAATGGGGTTCAAAAAATTTTAAACATTCTTTAACAACTAAGTTAATTATATGGCAAACACACCTAACATGCATAAGTCTACCTTCTAAAATAGGCTTCAAAATTACTGACAAAGAAGACATAGCAGCATTGTTGTTTGATGCATTGTCCAAAGAGACAGAAAATTTTTTTGCGTGAATATCATATTCACGCACGTGTCTTGAAATCTCACTTGAAATTACAGCTCCCGTGTGTGGACATTCTATAAGTTTAAGAGAGATGATGCATTTTTGTAACATCCATTGTGCATCTATATAGTGTGCAGTAATACAAATATAAGCATAACTCCATTTAGTAGTCCAAATATCAGAAGTAATAGCCAACTTACTAATATTTTGAAATTCCGCTTTCAAAGCGGCTTTCTGCTCGTTGAAGAGACGAATAGCCTCCTTTCGAGTTTGTTGCCTACTCACTTTAGTAAAGGAGGGGTTTAGAGAAAGTGATACATAATCTCGTAAAGATTCGCTTTCACCCGTCGTGAAAGGAAGTTCGTCACGAATAATATGTTTAGTTAACTCGGTTTTATGCCGAGCAGCTGAGTAAGTAAAGTTACCAATTGAATAACCGGTGGCGCCGAAGCTTATTTGGGTTTGGGACGCTTGAAGTGTGTCCTTCCCGTAGCAAGTGTCGTAGTGTCTGGATATGGTCCCGGTGCCACCGCCCTTCTTCCATGCGTACTGGTTACAACATTTCTTGCATTGCGCCTTGTACGGTTTAGGTTCCCCCTTGGCATCTAAAACCAAAGAACCATCAGGATTAGTTTCAAAAATTAAAGTAAAATAATCCCAATACTTAGACCTTTTTTTCTTTTCAGGACGTTGGGTTGTACTAGCGACTTCCGGAGGAGATTGTTGGCACCCCTCCGGAATCGGATTAGTCGCAACTTGCTCAGGTGGAATTTCAGTACCGTCAAAAAAAGAACTAAAATAGTGGTATGTCTGTCCAGCAAGATCAGGTGGGTTTGAACCTTCACCAGCCATATATAAAATAAAATAAAGTAAACTACGTTAGAAGAAAGTAAGAGATTGAGAGGAAGATCGGGAAGCCGTAGAGCCGGAATGGAGTTGGGAGCGAGATCGGGAAGCCGTAGAGCACCGGGGAGGGAAAGTCGTAGAACACCAGAGCACCGTAGAGAGATGTAGAGAATTTGTGAGGAATGAGTTGTGTATGAAAAATGGAATTTTTGGGCTATTTATAGGAATTTTTTGGGATTATTTTGGTAATTTTAGGCCAAAAAAGACCAAAATACCCCTCCCAACGTTTTAATAACGGCTACATGGGAGGGGTATTTTGGTAAAAGAACCCTCCCCCAAACGGTCAAAAATTTGAAAAAAAAAAAAATCAGCCTCCCAACGGTCGGCTCAGGCTGGACCGGTCCCAGCGGGCCGGGCCGGGCCGGTCCAACCGGGCCGGGCCTGTTTTTTAAAAAAAAAAAAAAAAATTTGACCGGTCCGGGCCGGGCCGGGCTCGGGCTGTGGGGGGGGGGGGGGGGGGGGGGGGCCGACCCGAACCGCTATAGCGTGGGGGGCCGGGCCGGTTCGGGCCCAATGCGGGCCGGTCCGGGCTTATAGGGGGGCGGGCCGGTCCGGTCCACGGGCGGGCCCGGGCCGAACCGGCCCAGTTAACACCATGAAGTAGGAGTGAGGTTTTGTTGAGTGTTGGTTTCATTTTACGGAAAATTTTACGAGAAGCAAAGAACTTATTAAAAATTGCACAAAAGACATTAAGTTTGTGGAATTTGCGAGAGCAGCATGGTCACGCCTAAAAATAGGGCGTGAAAATTTTTCACGCCCAAAAATAGGTCGTAAAAAATTAATCACCCTCATTCCCCTCAGATCAGCTGCTCTTAATCCCGATTTTTAATTTAAAAAAAAAAAGGGCGCCCCATTTAGGGGCGCCGAATTTAAGCTCCTGACACTGACAGCAAAGAGACAAAGAAAAGTAGAAAAAAAAAAAAAGCGCGCCCCATTTAGGGGCGCCGAAATTAAAGCTGGCCGCTGCCAGCAAACCAAAGAAGAATGCAAACAAAAGAAGAAAGGAAAAAGAAGAAAGGAGAAAGTAAACAAAAGTAGAAAGAAAAAGTAGAAAAAACAAATAAAAAAGGGAGCCTTTTTTTTTTCCCCTCACCAAATTTTGGGCGTGCATTTTTTTTTTTAATGGGTAAATGCAAATTCGGCGCCCCGTTCTTGGGCGCGCTTTTTTTTTTCTTTTTCTTTTTCACTGCATGCAAAATCGGCGCCCCATTTTTGAGCGCCTTTTTTTTTCTTTCTTTTTTAATAATAAATGCAAATTTGACGTCCCTTATTTGGGCGCCCTTTTATTTTTTATTATTATTATTTTTTTTTTCACAGGCTAAGCCAGACGTGGGGGAGGGTATTAGGAAGTAATTTTTCACGCCCAAAAATGGGACGCGACGATGCTCAATCAGGATTTTCTCCAAACTTTGTGCCTTTTTGGCAATTTAAATAAACTTTAATGCTACTGTTGAAATTTTCCGTTCATTTTATTTCCTTTCTCGTTGCTTTCAATTATGGGTCGGTCAGCTTTTGTCTTTTCAAATTTCGAAGAGTCGGTTGACCATGGTGGTTTAAGTGTGACCCTTTGGATAGAGAGTCGTGGTCCAGAAACTATTCGAAATTGAAGAGTCACCATGAAGATTTCCTAATTCAACTCACAGTTGTCCAACTGTGATGGAGTGGCTTTTAATGTGGAGTTTTATTAGAACTTGACAGTAGCAGTAATTTAATTGGGTCGGGTAAGAGAAGGGAATGCTGGGCCGGGCCAACAGTTTTAAGTGAAGAATGGGCTTGGTATTTTTTTAAGGAGTTTATGAAGTGATTAATTACAGCAGTAGCAGTAGTAAAGATGACCATGGCCCTGGGCTGGATTGTTAAGTTAGTAAGGAGAATAGTTTTTCTTCAACAAATTGGAAGTAGGGATGGGCTTGGGCCAGAGAATTAATTGTTATATGGATGGACTGTCACTTGGGCTGGGTTTTGATTAGCAATATTTCTATCAATTATTAGTGTAGTTATCAGTTATATTTTCCTCATTAAAATTATAGTGATTCTAAAATGTTATATAATCTTGCTAGTATAAATAAATGTGTTTTGTAGCATTGTTACCATTATTAATATTGCTACAAATCTTAATGAATAACCTTAGATTGATATCATTAGTAAATTGTATAATACTTTTATAGAAAATGCTTTAGTAATGTTACCATATCTAAAATTGTTAGTATTATTTTATAAAACGATTTAGTAATGCTTTAGTAATGCTTTAGTAATATTTTGATAATATCAATATTTGGAAAATAGTTTAGTTTCCAATTATTTTCTAAACGATTTTGGTTAAAACATAGTTAAGTATTATACTAATATTTATTTTATCAAGGCTATATATATTTTTCTAAAATATTGTTAGCTAGGATATTTCCATTAGCTAGTTTATGGATATAGTTAATTAATGTCATTAATTACAATCCTATACCAAATAACAGGTGAACATTCATGCTTTACTACTATCGTGCAACCAAAGCAAGGCAAGTACACCGACTCGAACTCTTTTACACTGTATTTCTGTCTTGCTTCATGTTCTCATATTGACACGTTGTACAAACGATTGTTCATTGTTCATTGTTCATTGTTCATCGTTCATCGTTCATTGTTCATCGTTCATTGTTCATTGTTTATTGTTCATTGTTCTTTACTTGTACATTGGGGTGGGGAAATACTACAGATATGTGACCAATCCTAAATTAACTAGGCATTGTTTAATAGCTTAGGACGTGGGACTCTAAGTCATACCATTATTCATGTGCTCTTGTACCCTGTACTACCCCAGCCGGTCACATATTCTGATAGTTATTTCAAATGCATATTATACTGATAGTCTAGTTCATTGTTCTGGATCTGGTACTATAGTTTCATCGTTATTCATGTACTACAGTTTCATGTTCCATTGCTTGTATCATAATTCATTGTGCAGTACTTCAGTTTATTTTGTTTAGTGTTTCTTGTCGGAGTTGTGCTTTGCTCTTTTCCTGACAGGATACGTTGCAGGTGGGCTTGAGGCCATTGAGCATTGGGGACATCATGGAGATTGCAGGATTTACTTCATTGTTTTATCTTATTTCTGAAGATTGTATTTTTTATTATTTTACCATTGTATTTTATTTTACCGGATCTGTCTCCGGATAACATTGTAAAAAGACTTGGATGATTGAGGTGATCTTGTATGGGACGTTTTATAGATGCTGTGTACTTGATTATATCATTATGACTTGGAGTTTTCCTTAATATTGTTACAGCTTACTTCGTCGTGTCCAACAACGAAGGCTGGACGTGTCCAACACGTACCGAATTATTTCGGAGCGGGTCGTGACAGATGCCCATATATGGTTGCCCAAGACATAAGACTATTTTTTTCTTCCAATACTCTCATGTCTCTGTCAGATAATCATCAGTTATGTCAACCATCTTCTCTCCATCCATCGAGATTGGTTTAACATATTGGAGCTCTAGACATTCTTGGCTAGCCGCTGGTTTGCACAGATCCCCAAGAGATAGGCGTGGTTTTCAAAATTAGCATTTGAGGTGGTTGGAGCAATTTACCAAACACCTTTCGTACGTTTGTGTAGGGACCCGTCCTCTATTCGATACCCCAATCTTGGTGCTTCATTCTCCCCTTATCCTCCTCTTCTAGCGGTAGGGAGAGAATTGGAAGGAGCCTTTTGTTTGGCACCATCATTCGATGTTCATACCTCCATTTTTCTACTACGGGATTTTGAACTCGAAGCCCCACACCCGTTGCTCCTCTAAGAAAGTTCCTTCTTCTACATAACTCCTCCGAGAAGAAGCCCCGGTTTTCGCCATTGGCCATTTAATAAGAGAGTCGGTAGTTTGCGATCCTGTCGCACAACCGTGGACCATTATCTGCTTGTCCCCTCTTCAGCCGCAACTAGAGACCCACCACCTCTGTGGGTTATCTCCTGGAGGGAGGAGATATTCCTGGGATCCTCCTGCTAGAAATCAAGCTCCTCACTTTGGATTGTACTTGCAACCCTAAAACGATGTACTAGAGCTGCAGAATCATCAGAGCTCGGAGCCATCTCTGTGTTCATGTTCATATAATATATATGGAAGAAGGTAACTATTCAATATATAATAAAAATACAAAAATTGTTCCCCCAAACCGATAGGACATGATAAGGACTGCAGAAAAATACACAAACCAAATATTCCAAAATTATAATGAAAGTATAATGCAAACACCAAAACTTTTACGTGGAAAACCCAGACGACAAAAACCATAGAATGATAGGAGTCCAACCCGGAATAACCTCCACTTATGGAATAAGAAGATACACCAACTCCCTACAAACTTCTCCCTCGATCCACACGGATCACCACAATACTTCAGTTAGATAAAAATAGATTACAATAAGTATAACGAAGATTATTGAAGACTTTATGACAATGATGAACCAATGAAGAACTCCTCGAAAAGATCTCTCCTAGAAACAATCCACGTAATTCTGAATCTCTTTCTTCCTCTCTTGAGAAAGCTCTCCTTTGATCTCTTAATGATGAGTTAGGGTTAGAAATACCTATTTGTAGCACCCAACTTCCGAGAACATTTGGACCATTGATTATGATCCAACGGTATTAATAAAACACCCAATTTCGACCTTCAGATCCGACATCAGTATACCTTTGATATACTGGTAGTCGTATACCGGCAGTATACCAAAAATTTATCTTTGAATCAGAATGGTTATGGAACGAAACTGTGTTAGACCGATATATCTTTGGTATATCGGTGGTATAACTCTGACTATGATACTATTTTTCCATTGTATTCTGATACACGCTCAAATCGAGCCACATTCTTCGCCTTCGACTTTTCGATCTTTTTCAGCAAACACCCCTCTATTTCAGTACCAAATTAGCAACCCCAAACCTGTCCTTGACTGTCCCATATTCTAGCCCAAACACCCCTCTATTTCAGTCCCCAATAGCACCCTAAAACCATTCCTAAACAGTCCCATGGCTGTCCCCTACCTGTCCATTTGCACCCCCCCAATTCAGTCCCCATGACACCCCATATTCAGTCCATAACTGACAGCATGTTCACCCCAAAACCAGTCCCTATATCACCTCTAAACTAGTCCATATGTTCAGTCCCAACCCTGTCCTAGAAACCTTATAAGCAATCCCATTCCAGTTCTAAAACAGTTCACAAATTTCAGCCTATACTTAGCCCATGTATCAGCCCTTAACATGCCCCATTTAGTCCCCAATGACAGTCCAAAACATGCCACAAATCAGTCCCATTTTCCACATATATGTGTGTGTGTGTGTAAGCCTATTGTGTGTGTGTGTGTGTGAGCCTATAGAAGTTAGCTAGTAGCCTATAGGTATTAGCCTATTGTGAACCTATAGAAAAGAGCCTATATGTGACCATAGTGTGTGAGTGAGTGAGTGTGTGTATGTGAGTTAGTGTGTGTGTGAGTGTTGGGTAAATATAAGAATGGTACAAGGGTAAGGGTAAGGTAATAAGGGTAAACCAACATGTGTTCTAATATAGATTAGATATCTAGGAAACCTATGTATCTTGGTAGGTAACCCTTAGATAGGATAGTATCTAACTACCCTAGGGAGTCTAGGCTAGTATCTCGAGAATTAGCGGGGTTTCCTTTGTATTGGGCAAGGTATCGGGATTACCTTGGTAAGGGTAATGTAGGTTTTACCTAGAACTAAGGTATTTGAGTTAGAGCCTAAGATATAGTTAGAACTTGGTTCCCTTAGTTGGTAATGATCAAATATAGTGCTCCTAAACTAGTTTTGATTTCGGTTGACCATTTTGACCAAAAGTCAACAAGTCAACCGAGAGTCAAACTTAGCCTTTAAGCGACAAGATTTGACCGAAACCAAACCAGAGTTGACCAGTTGACTGGAAGTCAACAGTTGGTCAACATTAGACTAGTTTGACCTAGGGTTGACCTAGAGTTGACCAGAGTTGACCAGGGTTGACCAGTTGACCAAAAGTGAACTGTAAGTCAATATTTGACCCCGTTTGACCTAGTTTGACTTGGATTGACTCCCAGTGACCTGGTACGACCTAGTATGAACCAGTATGACCTAATATGACTCAGTTTGACCTAGATTGACTTAGACTTGCATTCATGACTTATTAGTTTTCTTTTTCAGTATAAAACCCTGTTTGACTCATAGTATCTTATTTTAGGTCTGTGATTACTCTGAGCGTCTGTTCACCTTATCAGCTCAGGACCACAGGCGAGTACATTCACTGATAGTTTTTATTGTCTTGATATCTGCTATATCTAATTTAGTTGTAGTGTCTTACTTGATTCCAGACACGATACTTCACGGACTAGTATATGTCGGATCCTGTCATGAGATGTTGTTCCCGGATTACTTGGTATATTGGTACAAGACTCGACTTATTACTTGTACTTGTATAGACATGGACTTGGGAGTGGGCTGATCACCTGCTTTTGAATCCCGTGTTATGACATGTTATGTCCGGATCCTTTATACTATTCGGGGATGGGGAGTTATTAGTGGTTGTGTGATCAAAATCCCCACTTGTTCTTCACACTTATACTTGACACTTGTCCATAACTACTTGTTCACAACTTTCCATGGTGACCGGCCTTATCTTCACACTTGTTGCTTCACACTTGTTATTTGTTCGTAGCCGGTTAGATGGAAAGCCTGAACATATTTTTTCCAAGCCGATCACATAACGCACTAATAATTCAAGGCACCTTTTATACTTATTTATCCTAGGAGGCTAAGTTCTGTTCGGGAGAAGAGTTACAACCCCGGTCCTCGTTTGGTTTAAGGGTTGTAACTCGGCTTCGAAATAGTTCCTAAGCAATCCTACATATATATTGTCGTCCTATTCAGTACTCATATCTTGATATACAAATTTCATGTTGATTTTGTCTTGTATTTCATTACACTGTCTCTTATAGAATTTGTCAATTCATATGGAACTGCTGTTGGTGTTTATACTTGCTCATTTTTCTGACAGGATACCATTGACATGTTACAGATGATTCTGAGGCAGATTGCCCGACCTATTATGGGGTCGAGTCTAATGGAGTAGATTCGGACTGTGGCTTGTTAGTAGAGCCACTAGACTTTGCTCATCCTGAGTAGTGTAGCTTAGGTAGGTTTGCCTGGCCTGCGAGCCAGCTAGTACTTTTCAGAATGTAGTAGTTATATATATTTTATGTGACTCTGTGATGATATGTATAGCTCTGGACTTGTGTGGATCTTGGACTTATTTTCTGCTTTCATCTATCATATTTCCTTTCCGTACTATCTACCTTAGTTTTACATTTGTGATTGAGACTGTATTGCTATGTCACCTCCATTCGGAGTGTATATTCTGTACAGGTACCTTTATCGGTTTTAGTCGTAGTATTTACAGACCCTATATACAGCGTTCTACCGCCGATTCTGCAGCGTAGGCTGGACGTAACCACGTGCTCGTGCTCCTCTTCAGGGTGCGGGTCGTGACACATTTTTGTGGTGGTTCATGCAGGTCAGAGTCACAATTAGTGCGATCTCGTAATGGTGCTCGACTTAGAGTACTAATTACGAGCCTGCGACTAGGACGTAGGATCTAGGGTATGATAGGAGTTGCTCAATCACATTTTAGGAAAAACTCTAATCTTTTGATTTCCATGACAATTCTTCTTGCATTTGAATTCAATTGTCCTCCTTTGATAATATCTTACCTTGTGCCATATTGATCTCTTGGGTTCAATTAGTCTTCAGGATGACAGTGACTCGTTCTCAGGCAGCAGGGCCTAGTACAGTTCCAGAGAGGTCAGATCCGGGAGGTCTTCCACCTCCGGCTACGGGAGTAGCAGTCGAGAGAGCAGTAGCCTCAATTCCTGCCCTTCAGGCAGGAGTAGCAGCGGCAGTTCCCGGAGGTCTTCCACCTCCAGCTGAGGGAGCTGCAGTTGAGGGAGCTGCCACCTCAGTCCCTGTCCTTCAGGCGGGAGCAGCAATGACGGTTTCAAGAGGTCTTCCACCTCAAGCAACGAGACCGTCCATAGTCATCCCTGATATTCTTTCACAGCCGCCTCCGTTACTGACTAATACTCAGGAGATGATGGCCCTTCTGCAGCAGATATTGCAGACCCAGAGAGCACAGGCTGAGGCACAGCACCGCCAGTCAGAGGTGATGCGACAGACCATGGAGAACTCACATCAGCTGGCGAAGGCAGCAGTAGAGAGGGGTACACCGGGTACAGTTCAGGGAGCACCAGTTCAGCAGCAGGGTCAGGAAAGGCCCGGTATGCACCTAGACTTCAGGAAGATGAGACCGAGGGAGTTCAAGGGTACCGAGGGTATCATATACACGGATGACTGGTTGGAGGATGTCCAGCGGAGTCTGGAGTTGGCAGAGGTCCCGAGAGGACTTTGGGTGACGTCTGTAGCTAGCCAGTTTTTTGATATAGCGCTGACTTGGTTTCGTACGGATCTGCATGCATCAGTGAGGGGTTTGACTTGGGAGAGCTTCAGGACGCTCTTTAAGGAGAAGTTCTACCTAGATGTGGCCTTGACAGCTTTAGAGGGACAGTTTGCCAGTTTGGTACAAGGGAACTCGTCGGTAGACGAGTATGCAACGGAGTTCTTCCGCCTGAGCAGGTTTGTACCTAGTCTGGTCCAGGATGAGGGGTACAAGGTCCGAAAGTTCCGGAGGGGTATTATACATGCAGTGCGCACTCGTACCTCTGGGAGACGTGATGCGACCTTCGAGCAGATCCTGATGGAGGCGCAGATTATAGAGGAAGACTTCGGCCTCAAGCCGAAGAGGGGCAGTGACATCCTTGGAGCTAGCTCGAGTGCGGGGCCGGCGAAGTGCCCTCATTTCCAGCAGAGGCAGTTTCAGCAGCAGACTCAGTTGCAGTTTCAGCAGGCACCAGCACGTGCCCACCAGCAGCAGGGTCAGGGCCAGAGGCAAGCCATCCAGTGTGCCTTCTGCAAGAAGATGGGACACATCCAGGAGGTTTGCAGGATGAGGCTGGGAGTTTGTTTATTCTGTGGAGCTCCAGATCACCAGATGAAGAACTGTGCTGCCCGTACAGCCAGACAGGCAGGCCAGGACAGAGTGCAGCAGGCTAGAGGAGGCCAGCAGGGGCGTGCTTTCGCCATGACAATTGAGCCCACTCAGGCAGTAGCAGAGCAGATAGCAGAATCCAATCTTTCGAATCTCCTTTCCGCATTTGCCTTCTTATAAACTGTCTTGAAATTCGATTATATCTGTTCTTTGATCGTTGGATGGAAATTATTCTTGTGATATGATTTTCTTCTGAGATAAGTCGTATGGGCTAGGTCGCCTCGATTATGAGAATTTAGAATCCTCTAGGGTCTTGCTAACAGGCAGAGTGATGACATATAGTCAGATTATGGACGTATTTCTCGGGTGTAGAAATTTAAGATTTTTGCTGCCAAGCATGCGGCAATACAAAAATTTTAAATACCATAATTCTAGAGGTATGTACCGTAGTTGAGGACTCTGTGATTATCGTAGCCTTGCTCACTGGCATGACGGAGATTCTAAGTATCATAATGATTGGACAAACGCATATGATTATCAATTTGCATGATTTTTCTGTGATTACTTTGTTTTAATTTTTAAGGATGATTCTTTTAAGGTGGATAGACTTATAGCACCCAATTTCTATTTGAGAGTAATTTTAAAATTTTATAATTTTAGTCATTTAATTCATGCTTGATTTTTGAGATTTTAATCATTTTAAATTTTAAGCCATGACTTGTGATTTTAACATTTTACTATTGTTTGGTTTTAATTTCGAGGACGAAATTTTTTAAGGTGGATAGATTTGTCACCTCCAGTTTTCAGAAACAGGAATATTTTTGTCATTTTGTATTTTTGAATATTTTTTGAAATTTATTTTATTATTTATGATATTATTTTGGTGTTGAAATTTATTTTATTATTTATGATATTATTTTGGGATTATTTGAGTCGGGTTCGAATTTCAACTCAATCCGACTTGAAACGGAGACCCGGGGGGGTTGTTTGACTCTAGTGGGACCCACACACTAGTTAGGCATGGCCCACATGATATTAATTTTAGTCCACATGATATTAATTTTAGTTAGTAGTTAGACTAATTATTTATGGATAGGTTTAGTTTAATTAGAGACTTAAAACTAGACTAAATTGACCTCAACCTTTAACCCATTCCTAATTTAAATCAAATAGATTAGTTGAGGGCATTTTGGACATTCAAATAGGGGACACCTCACCCTTTTTGGGTAGCCACCTATGGGGGGGGATAAGGAGTGAGTCATCATCATCTTCATTTCATTTTATCCACAACTTTTCTCTCTCATGTTCTTCCCCAAATTTTAGAGAGCAACCCCATTGATTTCTCCACCAAATCAACCCCTTCTTCTACCAAATCTTCTTCATTTCTCCTCTACTTCATAGCTAGATGGTGCTAGCCAAGTTTGGGAGGATTCAGAGCTCGTTCGTGTCCTTTTAGAATCTCTACGTGTCGGTGTCGTGTCGGAAGAGTTTTCCTTTGAATCTCTCTCCCGGAAGGTATAATCTCTCCTCTAATCCACCCCTACATGCATATAGGATTATTTTTGACCCTTAGAAATGATCCCCATGGTTGTATCTCCATTTTGTGTCCATTTGAAGGTCATAGGAGTGTCCTTTGTGTAGTGGTTGTGTCCTAGTGGAAAAATTCCAATTTGGACACTTGTATTTATTATAAATATATTGTGGATGATTATTTAGAGATTAATCTCAGATTTGTATTGTTTAGAGATGAGTTTTTCTAATTATCATATCGTATCATATTTATTTACCTATATATTGTATATATATGGGTTATATATATATTATTCTCTATATATGTATATATATTTTGGCTTATATATATATGTATATATATTATGGTGTGTTTGTTAGAGTGTGAGAGATGTTGTAGAGTGTGTATGTGGGTGTTTGTGTATAGAGGAAATGGGTGTTGGAGGGTGTTTGAGAGTTTGTTTGTGTGAGAGATGGAGAGTGGGATTTGATAGAGGGATAGAGAGAGTGGGTTAGAGAGTGTGTTGGGGGAGGGGAGTACTGCTGCTACAGCAGGATATATCTACAATGTCCAACAGTGTATCAGTCCCCACAAGGAGGACTGATTTCTGGGATGACAGTCCCCAATGGGACTTGTTATCTGCTGCCATATAGCAGCAGTTTACCTGCCTCATAGCAGGTTGGGAAGGGGGGTTTTGCCCAGGATTTAGCACATTTAACTGTCCTAAAACACCCCATGGCAGCCTCCCAAACCACCACTTGACAGTCCCTTAAACCTGTCCAAACCAAGCCCCCAGTTGTCTCAAACCAGTCCCTACATTTCAGTCCCACACCAGCTCCATAACATGTCCTCAAACCCACCACATAGCTGTCATTAACCAGCCCTTAAACTCACCCCTACATAGCCCCAACACAGTCCATAGAGTGTCCTAAACAGTCCCAAATTAGCAACCCCAAACCTCTCCTTGACTGTCCCATATTCCAGCCCAAACACCCCTCCATTTCAGCCCCCAATAGCACCCTAAAACCATTCCTAAACAGTCCCATGGCTGTCCCCTACCTGTCCATTTGCACCCCCCAATTCAGTGCCCATGACACCCCATATTCAGTCCATAACTGACAGCATGTTCACTCCAAAACCAGTCCCTATATCACCCCTAAACCAGTCCCTATGTTCAGTCCCAACCCTGTCCTAGAAGCCTTATAAGCAGTCCCATTCCAGTTTTAAAACAATTCATAAATTTTAGCCTATACTTAGCCCGTGTATCAGCCCTTAACATGCCCCATTTAGTCCCCAATGACAGTCCAAAACATGCCACAAATCAGTCCCCATTTTCCACATATATGTGTGTGTGTAAGCCTATTGTGTGTGTGTGTGAGCCTATAGAAGTTAGCTAGTAGCCTATAGGTGTTAGCCTATTGTGAACCTATAGAAAAGAGCCTATATGTGACCATAGTGTGTGAGTGAGTGAGTGTGTGTATGTGAGTTAGTGTGTGTGTGAGTGTTGGGTAAATATAAGAATGGTACAAGGGTAAGGGTACTAAGGTAATAAGGGTAAACCAACATGTGTTCTAATATAGATTAGATATCTAGGAAACCTATGTATCTTGGTAGGTAACCCTTAGATAGGATAGTATCTAACTACCCTAGGGAGTCTAGGCTAGTATCTCGAGAATTAGCGGGGTTTCCTTTGTACTGGGCAAGGTATCGGGATTACCTTGGTAAGGATAATGTAGGTTTTACCTAGAACTAAGGTATTTGAGTTTAGAGCCTAAGATATAGTTAGAACTTGGTTTCCTTGGTTGGTAATGATCAAATATAGTGCTTCTAAACTAGTTTTGACTTCGGTTGACCATTTTGACCAAAAGTCAACAAAAGTCAACCGAGAGTCAAACTTAGCCTTTAAGCGACAAGATTTGACCGAAACCAAACCAGAGTTGACCTGTAAGCCCCTGAATTTAGGGCTTATTTTTTTTAATTTTATAAATCAATTATTTTGAATAAATATTATTATTTGATTATTATTTGATTTAATGCTCTTTACCGTGACTTGGAATTCTAGAGCATCAGGGATGCCAGTCTCTGGAAACTTCCTTCTTGAAGTTTGTAGTAGACGAGATTATCTTCACATTGATATTTCATGTCCCACTCGAACTTGTTCCCATGTACTCTTTTTGCTTCGCGCAAGTTCGGGTCAATTTTGACCATTTAATTATTAATTGATTTCCCACTCTTTTCCTTGATCCTCATAAGCACGTTACCATGACTTTTAATTTAGGAGCACCAGACTAGTCTTTTTCTTGAAACCAACTTGTCATGCCTGATCTAATCGAGACGCTCTTCACCCATGACCTTCGTGTCCCACACAGACACTCCAATTTGTGCTTCATTTTCTTCGCACAACTTTCGGATCAATTTAGGCCAATTAATTATCTACCGTAAAACCTGATTTAATTTCCAATTTAATTTTCGGGCCCGACATCGATCCAACCTAGTCGACCCCAAATATGGACATGGCCTACACGAAGCCTACTACCCGCATGACACTTCTGTCCCATTTATTTGAGTCCCCACATGCTACTTATTTACCCATGATTTTAAATACCCATTTTAATTCAATTATTGCCTCCTGTCCGATTTTGACCCGATCCAGCTCGACCGGACCCGAGCCCAAGCTCCATATTGTTCTTTCATGACTGCCCAAATACCCCACATAATTTTTCTATTTTTCCTATTTTGAAAATATCTATTCCCTCTCTCTTACTAAAATATCTCTCTCTTAAGTATCTTATATATATATATATATATATATATATATATATATATATTACACTCACCCTCTCTCTCCTACTCTCTCACTTCCAATACAAACCCCCCATCATAGCTGACTTCACCCACTCCCTCTCTCTACTTTTTCTCTATTCTCTCCCTATAATATCTTTCTTTCTCTCTTTCTATTTTTATAATATCCTCACATCACTCTCTCTCTCCTATTATCACTTAACCCCCTACCCCTCCTGTACGAGCAGCCTACCCCCTCTCTTTCAACCGACTCCCTCTCCCATCACAACTTCTTCTCCTCTCCACACTCCTTCTCCTTCTCCTTCTTTATTTCATTCATTCTTTTTTCTTTTCTTCTTATTATTTTTTGTTCTTCAAAGAGAGCAACATCACCACCCTCACCATTACCACCTCTCCTAGCCGAGCTACACCAAACCGCCACCACCTCCTCCCTCTCCAGCCGTGCGCCGCCGCCGCAGTGCCGCGCGCCGCCCCCGCAGCGCTGCATCGCCACCGCAATGGCCATGCGCATAGGCGCAGCAGCAGCAGCAAGCAGCAGTTATAACAGCAGCAGCGGCTGCCGTTCACCGCAGGTGGCCGCGTGCCACCGCGTGGCCGGCCGTCCATGGCTGGACAACCCCGGCGAGCACCCCCTTGCCGCCTCCGTCATCCCCGATACGGGAAACGGGCTATTCGTGCGTTTGGCACGGGTTCCCGCCGTGACGTGCGCGGGAACGGAACACAGAATCGCATCTCAAACCAGCAATTTCGTACATATTTTCTGGGAAATCCGACCGTTGGATCGACGATTTCTTCGCTCCGTTACAATCTTGGTATATCCCACTTCACCTCTGTCAAGTTTGAACCGTTAATTTTATCGTTTGTTACCTCAAAATTGGCCACCAAGTTGACGTTTTAATTTGAACTGTTTTTGGATAGTTTCGTGACGCCAACTTCGCGGGTTCGTATCTTCGTCGTCGCAGCTCCGGTTGGCGTGCTACCAGTTCCGATGCACAGCTGGTATAACCTCTTCCTTCATTCTTTAAGTTTCATTTCATTATAAGCAAGTTTGGTTGGTCGAATTCGACGCCAAAGTTGGCCGTCCGAATTCTTTAATTTGTACTTGTTAAATTCTATTTTTGAACCCGGGACTCCGGATTCAATTTCTGACACCACCAGTAGACTCGTGGCGTCGTTCTGGCATGTTTTCATATAAAGTTTGTTAGATTTGGAGGACGTGGGCCCTGGCACGCATTTCGGTACAAAGCGGGCCCCACAGTCCGGGTCAACGGGACTTTTTGACACCGGCTCATAGGAATCCAATTCCGGATATACCGTTGAGTTCGTATCGTCATTCTGGACTCGTTGACATATAATTTACTAGGTTTTAGTGGACATTGGTTCTGGCACGCATTTCGGTGCAAGTCGGATACCAATATCCGGGTCAACGTGTCATTTTGAGTTTGGCTCATCGGAATCCAATTCCAGATATACCGTTGAGTTCGTATCATCATTCTGGACTCGTTGACATATAATTTGCTGAGTTTTGAGGGCATTGGCTCCGACACGCTTTTTCGTACAAATCGGATTTCAATGTCCTGGTCAACGGACCAATTTGAGATCGGGTCAACGGAATCCAATTCTGGATATACCATTGGGTTCGTATCGTCATTCTGGATTCATGGATATATAATTTGTTAGGTTTTGTGTACTTTTATTTTGACACATTTTTCGGTACAAAGTGGGTCCGACACAGACACCATTTTGGCCCGAAATTACCTTTTTGCCTCTGTGTCCAAATTGGACTTATGGGCAGACTATTCTAGCTGATTTGACCATTCTGGACACGTTGGTGATGGTTGTTTCACCATCCGACAACATCTATAGGTTTCACCATATTATTATAATCTTTCTCCTTTTGTGGTATTTTGAGATCCATCGATTCCAGTGATTTCACAACCACTGAAATTGAATGTGTTGACCCTGTACATGTTTATAGAGACTACCTTTGACCCAATTTGACCATGGTTGACTACTTTGACTAAACGTCGAAGTAGAGTCAATATTTGACCTAGGTTAGACTAGTTTTGACCTTGGTTGACCACAGTTGACTATTTTGACCAAAAGTCAACCGGAAGTCAACCGTAGCCTAAAATTGACCAGAACTTGACCGAAGTTGACCAGTGGACCCAAAGTCAACTGTTAGTCAACATTAGTCAAGTTTGACCCGAGTTGACCTAGGGTTGACCAGAGTTGACCAGTTGACCAGAAGTCAACTGTAAGTCAACCCTTGACTTAGATTGACCTAGTTTGACTTGCCTTGACTTGTCTTGACCTAGTTTGACTTAGTATGACTTGATTTACTTCCAAATCCTTATATTGATACAGTATTCCACCTATAGGTCCTCGAGGCACCGTTCTTGGACCAGTTGACATATTCTACCAGATCTCAGGCGAGTACATTCTCTGATAATATTTCTATTTTATGATATCGTTTATGTTTCTTGTATTTAGTGTAGATACCCTTGTTCTCTTGACACATTATTCACACGGATTGGTATTTCTCTGGATCCCGTCATGAGATGTTATTCCTCGCTTTTCTTGGTATATCTTGTGCAAGTTTTCTTGTTTCTTGTGCATTATATAGAAACGATTTCTGCGAAGGCTAGCTACCCTCTCGGAGAATCGCATGTCATGATGTGTCATGGTTGGATCCACTATACTAGTCGGGGACGAGGAGTATTAGTGTAGATGTGTGGTCAATACCCGCCTTGTATATCTTGTGAACCTTGTGAATGCCAATCATACACCACACGTATGGTTGGCTAGATTATGACCTTGTGCGGACCCAAGCCGGCCACATGTTGTAGCTAGTACTCACACACTTAGATAGATGTTTCTTGATTCTTGTACATGCCATGATCAGTTTTACTTGCCTTGTTCTAGCTCTAGAATTACAGCTTATCTTGCCATGATACTCACATGTACATTTAATAATTTCTTGTATATTCTCTCTATTTACTGCTACATTTTCAATATCGTCTAATTAGAACTGTTATTTGAGATTTGTGCTCGTTCCATCCTGACTGGATATGTTGACAAAATTTTAGGAGTAGTTGTGCCCTCAGTATTGGACTTCATGATGTTGCTAGCTGAGGTGGATCTCACTATTATTCTATGTGAGTTGCCTGGTAGTTATCCTTAGTTAGTCTTGATGTTCCTTCTTATTTTCCTGTCTTATGATCCTTGTAGATTCTAGTTGTTCTAGTGATATTGTTATTATTTTTTGTCTTATCTTCCTTAGTTTTCGTGATGTGACATGAGTACATTTCTAGTTATGGATCTTTAGATATTGTAGTTTGCATAGTATACTTGACAGCGCTCTACCGCCGATACTGCGGCGTTGTTTTCCATAAATAAATTCACTTTATTTATTGTGTTTCTGGAAAAATTACAACTGTAGGAATCCGATCTAGAAGACGATCGCTTTATCCCTTGGACGATGCGAAGAAGAAAAGCTCTCAAAATTTTGACAGTAATTTAGATAACTATATATCTGTACAATGAATGAGAAAAAGAACTCTATTTATAGAGTCAAAAATAACTGAAAAGATGACTGTCTTCACAGCCTGTGCCTAGTTAAAAATCACGCAGGATTTAACATACGCAAGGTTATGAGCAGTTACTGGACGTAGCCTGTAACTGTTGGACATATGGCAATCATGCATGAGTCGTGTGCAAGTTACAGGACACACGGGTGAGAGATCAGTGGCATGGCTGCCACGTACTCCAATTTGATGAAATCCACGCAGACTTGTTGAAGACGAAATCCACGCAGACTAGGGTCAGAAAGCTTCAAAATCCACGCAGACTTGGGGCAAAAACTGTAGGAACGATATAGTAAAGCGTAATACTCTAGAGGGAGGGTGAATAGAGTTGGCAGCGGAATAATGCTAATTAAAAAAGTTAGCAACACAATCACAGTATATAATCACAGATGAAAATAAAGTAAAGGCAGAGTTCAGAAAGCAAACGCAAAGACAGCGATGTATACTGGTATCCCTCTGTTGAGGACTAATCCAGTCGGTAGAACTCTTGCTACCAGTTTGAATCCACTATAGGAAAAACCGCAAGTTTTCTTACGAAGTCCTTGCAACTTCTACAACGCGAGCTTTGATACGAAGAACTCGTCCAACTTCAAATGTGAAGAGGTATTCTTCAATCAAGCCTTCTGATTACAATCTCTTAGAAACTTCTAGACCGTACCGTACTGGCAAATCGACTAGAGGATTGTAACTGGCTTGGGATCTGAAAATGAAAGCTCTAGAAAATTCTTTGGAAGATAGAAAGCTTTTTAGATAGAGAGAAGATTGAAAGTGAATGAGTGATTTGAAATGATCGAAATACTTCTCTATTTATAGGATTTCCAAAGGGAGAACTCTGTCAGAATTCGGGCAGAATTCGGGCAGAACTCGATGAGTAAATCTCGGTCAAATCCGCAACTGCAGGAGGACCAAGTTCCAGAGAATCAAAATCAAAACGACCACCAACCGAACTCTAGCCGAACTCTGGCCGAACTCTGGCCGAGTTCTGTCAGGGTTAGGTTAGGGTTTTTAAAATAGGTTTTGGTGATTTTTGAAAACCTTTTTGAAAACCTTTTTGTAAACAATTTGATAGGTCATTTTAAAAACATTTTGAACTATTTTGGGAATAGCCTATTTGCCAGTACGACTCGGTGTACAATGTATTCCTAGACTCAAATAAAAAAAAATTACATTGCATAGGAAATACAGACTCAAGTAGGCAAGCAGATCTTCAGTCTTGAACGAAGTGAATATCCAATCTTGCTTATGTCCAAGAGGCTGAGAATGTCCCAACAAGCTTTGTATATCCAGACAGAGTTTTGATCAATTATTAAAATCAGGTTGACCATATGACCAATGGGCCAACAATCTCTCCCATTTTGATAATTGACAAACTATGAATGATATAACAATAAGCTAGTTCGAAAAAATATCAAAAGGTGAAAAAATTGTTCATAACCTGTATTCAGCTCAAAAAAAATGTTAGATCATTTTAATTTTCTCCCCCTTTGTCACTTAGCAAAATAGTTGTACAAGAGAAGGCTCCCCCGCATGAAATGCAGAAGACTCCCCCGCAATCAATGCATAAGTAACAAACAGTGAGAAAACAAAAATAAAAGATACAGTAAATAATTAGAGAAATTTATCATCACAAGCATGTATTGCATAAAAAAATCTCAGGCATGCTATTTCACAGACAGTTTAAAAATGAAAAGCAATATAAGAAAATAGTGCTAAACAAAATACTGAACTTAACTGAGATGTCATAAATGAAACATCATAAACATGTCCATGAAAAAGAAATACTGATAGCAAACTACAAAGTACTAATCAAAAGTAAATGATAAAAACTTGGAATGTCGGAGCATTTCCAAGTATACAGTAGAATGTCACTAGTAATCAGATCAGATCTCATCATCACTATCCTCATCAATATCATCAGCAGCACGGCCAGCATGACCGGAAGTACCAGCAACAGAAGTACCAGCGCCAGTAGGATGAGTAGGGGCGCCAGCATAGAACTCGCCAACATAATCTCGAGGAGCACGATACCAATCATAGGCGTTACCGGGCTGGAAGTAGGCATGGACAGCCTCATCCTCACAGCGGTAACCCGAAAAAGCTGGATCTCGAGGGATGGAAGCGGCAGAGTGACCAGTCTGTGCAAAACGCAGATCGGCCAAGGAGTTTGCCATCGCCTGGTAACGGGTGACATCGCGGAACTCACGCTCGCGAGCCATGTCCGTCATCGAGACGTGTAAAGCAGATAGGTGCTGATGTATGCCCTCAAAAGTCATGGCATACGGCTGATGTGGTGGAGATGGTGCAGTAGGAGGAGCAGGAGGTGTAGCTGAAGCAGTCCGGCTGCGACGAGAAAGCTGGAGTAACTTGGGCTCAGAGTCCTGAGTACAAGTCGATAGATCGATGTCGAAGCGCTGAAAGATACGAGGGAGAATCATCGCGTAAGAGAGATTTCGATCTCTTGCACGACAACGTCCCATCATCTGAATAATAGTCTTGGGGACGAAAAAAGGAATCCCCTTGATAAGATGATACATAGCGGACAGCTCAAGCGAAGTCACGTCATCCTTGGAAGTAGATTTAGGAAGTAGAGTAGAGTAGATGATGCGATGCAATTCGTAGTTAAACAAGTTAAGGTTGTTAGCCTTAAACTTTCCAGAACGTACTCTGTCAGGTGCACAAAGTTCCGTTTTGAAACTCGTGAGTGTAGTGCCTTCGGGAAACTCGAATTCCGTGATATCAACTAGCGGTTCACCTTCATTGGGAATCCCAAGAATCTCCGCTAGGAGGACATCATTGAACTCAATATCTATGCCTCCAACACGTGTGCTCACGTCAAAAGTGTTAACTACGAGATTGCAATAGAACAATCTAATGGCATTAGTAGCAATTGGGAAGCACAGTTTAACAAGCAAATGTAACCCTAATGCCTCAAATAAGTGACGATGGTCAGAAAATACCGTCCATTTAACCGGAGCGCCGCTGCATATGGATCGGGTGGAAAAGTTACCGTACCATAATAAAGCTTGATCGAAGGTTTGAAATAAAAACCCATCGAAAGCACCGTCGCTCTTTTGGACTGGCGAAAACAAAGAATCCGTGTGAGGATTCGAAGAGGACCCTTCCTCACTAGGAGTAGTCTTCTTCCTCTTAGACGGATTAAATCTAGGTGCCATTGAAATAAATAAGCACAAATTTGAAAGTGGAGAAAGAGAGAGTTATACCTCACAAAAAATTAGATATGTTGTAGAGAAGGATGATCTCCGCACGATTCCAAAGTTTGGAAGGATTTCACCAAGTAGATAGGGAGCAATGGGTTGGTGAATACCTAGGGTTTGGAGGATTTTCGGGCGGCTGTAGCTGCTGGTTGGAAATATGGAAGCAATGGAAGAGAAGGAGCTCTCGGGTTCTGGATATATACGCAGATACCCTCAACCGAACTCGAGCCGAATTCGGTCAGAGTTCTGGCCGAATTCGCCTAGGGTTCTTTCAAGTTGATTTTGCTACTTCTTTTTTATTGACTCGTTTCAAATATTTAATTCAAAGATTAGTTATTTTAGCTTTCAAATAACATAATTAATAATATTTTATGAGTTAAATATCGTTACACAGCAGCTGTCTCAGATTAGCTGTAGGAGTACTGTCCCAGCTGGCGGAGGTTCACCGGGGAACTCTTAAATACCGCTTCGCTTCAACCGTAGTTGTGGTGACAGACAGACTCTTTATTAGCTTGTCTCTAACACAGTTTTTGCATAATGATATACAATCATAAAATAACATCAATTAATATTATTGACGTCCAAAATTCCTAATTCTCGACGTAAATAATTGAAGCGATCTTCCGCTAGAGGTTTAGTGAAGATGTCAGCTAATTGATTATCAGTATCTATGTATACAAGGTTTATATCTCCATTTTGATGATGATCTCTAAGAAAATGATGCCGAACCTCGATATGTTTAGTACGAGAGTGACATACAGGATTCTTAGTCAAATTAATGGTGCTAGTGTTATCACAGAAAATGGGAATATGTGTGTAAAATAAATCAAAGTCTTCTAAGGTTTGGTTTATCCATAAAATCTGAGCACAACAACGTCCTACGGCGATGTACTCAGCCTCTGTTGTTGATAAGGCTACAGAATTTTGCTTTTTACTAAACCAAGAGACTAGAGCCTTGCCTAAGAAATGACATGTACCGCTAGTACTTTTTCTATCAACCTTGCATCCAGCAAAATCTGCATCCGAATAACCAATAAGGTCAAAGGATTTGGATTTGGGATACCACAAGCCGACAGAAGAAGTGCCTTTAAGGTATCGGAAGATACGCTTAACTGCGGACAGATGTGATTCCTTTGGGTTAGCTTGAAAACGTGCACACAAGCAAACACTAAACATTATATCTGGACGACTAGCAGTTAAGTAAAGTAAACTACCAATCATACCTCGATACTTACGTGTGTCGACTGGCTTGCCTTGTTCGTCAGAATCAAGCTTTGTTGAAGTTGCCATCGGAGTGCCAATAGGTTTGACATTGTCCAGATCAAACTTCTTTAGCAAATCTTTTGTGTACTTGGCTTGATTAATGAACGTCCCATTGTCGGTTTGTTTGATTTGCAATCCGAGAAAGAATTTCAGCTCTCCCATCATGCTCATCTCAAACTCATTCTGCATACACTTAGAGAATTCTTGACAAAGAGATTCATCAGTGGATCCAAATATGATATCATCAACATAGATCTGAATTAAAAGCAGCTTGCCATTAAAAGATTTAATAAAAAGTGTAGTGTCAACCTTTCCTTTTGTAAAACCGTTGTCAAGTAGAAAAGAGCTTAGACGATCATACCAAGCACGAGGGGCTTGTTTCAAACCGTATAAGGCTTTCTTCAACTTGAAAACATGGTCAGGATTTTTGAAATTCGTGAAACCCGGAGGTTGTGCTACAAAAACTTCTTCTTTTATAAATCCATTTAGAAAAGCACTTTTTACATCCATTTGAAAAAGTTTGAAATCATGAAAACATGCAAATGCATATAACATACGAATGGATTCTAATCTCGCAACTGGGGCATAAGTCTCATCGTAGTCGATACCCTCTTCTTGATTTTATCCTTGAGCTACGAGTCGAGCCTTGTTACGAGTTACTAAACCATCCTCATTCAGTTTGTTTCGGAATACCCAACGGGTGCCAATGACCGGATGATCAATAGGCTTGGGAACAAGTTCCCAAACTTGATTCCGTTTGAATTGGTTCAATTCCTCTTGCATGACATCTATCCAGAAACTATCACTACATGCTTCATCAATAGATTTAGGTTCTAGCTGTGAAATAAATGCAACACTAGAAATAATATCTCTACTGGATGATCGAGTGCTTACTCTTTTGGTAATGTCACCAATTACCAAATCTTGTGGATGATCAGCTGTGAATTTTAACCTTTTCGGTAGACTCTGTAGGTAGCTGGTTCCTGGATCTCCTCTAGGGGGTTCAGCTTGTGCAGAGCTTGGTTCAGGTTCAGCTGATGTTGAGCTTGATGTAGGCAGATCTTCATCACTGTCATCGAGTGTCATTTGGTTCATTTCATCAAAAGTGACGTTGATAGACTCTTCGATGATCATGGTACGTTTTTTGAAGACTCTGTATCCTTTGCTCTTGGCCGCATAACCTAAAAATATACCTTCATCGGCCTTTTCGTCAAACTTTCCCAAATTGTCTTTAGTATTAAGAATAAAGCACTTACAGCCAAATATCTTAAAATATGAAACTGAAGGAATTCTATCAAACCATAACTCAAATGGAGTCTTCTTCGATTTGGGTCGAATTAGAACTCTATTGAGCACAAAGCAAGCTGTATTGACAGCTTCAGCCCAGAAGTATTTGGGTAGGCTAAATTGATTTAACATTACTCTGGCCATTTCGGTTAGAGTTCTGTTCTTACGTTCCACAACTCTATTTTGTTGTGGAGTTCTAGGGCAGGAGAACTCGTGTATAAAACCGTGTGTGTCACAAAATTGCTCGAAATCAGCATTTTCGAATTCGCCTCCATGATCGCTTCTAATACGAGTGATCATGTAACCTTTTTCATTTTGTACTTTCTTGCAAAAGGCGACAAATTCGGATAATGCGTCATTCTTGCGTGTCAAGAAATATACCCACGTGTATCTAGAAAAATCATCTACAATTACAAATGCATATAATTTACCTCCGAGGCTAGCAACTCTGCTAGGACCGAATAAATCCATGTGTAGCAATTGTAGAGGTCTAGTAGTACATACTGCGTTTACAGACTTGAATGTGGATCTGGTAGCCTTGTTCTTTTCGCATTGGCTGCATACCGAATCCTTCTTGAATGTTATGTCCGGTAAACCGCGTACTAACTTCTTTGTAGATAATCTTGAAATTGTATCCATGTTTGCATGACCGAGTCTCATATGCCATAAATGACTCTCATCACTTTTGGCCATTAAGCATCTACCTGAAATATTAGCTTCTTCCAATAGATAGAAAACATATATATTGTCTTCCCTGATTCCTTCAAAGATAGTACTACCAGTTGAGCTATCAACTATAGTACATTTGTCTTTGCCAAAGTTGATACCATAACCATGATCAGCTAGATGACTTATGCTGAGCAGATTATGTTTCAACTCGGTAACCAGACAGACATCTTTAATCATGGGATAGGGAGATTTACCAACATCACTGGTACCAATAATATACCCTTTCAAATTATTACCGAAGGAAACATAACCTTCCTTTTTCTTCTTCGACAGTGTTGCAAATAGAGTAGCGTCACCGGTCATATGCCGTGAGCAACCGCTGTCGAGGATCCATTTGCTTCTAGCATGTGAAGGGTGTTCCACCTACAAAACAGTTTGCAGATGAAACTCTTGGTACCCATTTCTTGTAGGGTCCTGAATTGTTAGCTTTAGGTATCCAAGCATAAACATTTAAATCAACTAGCTTTCTCATTCTACATGCAGATGAAATATGACCAATGAGGCCACAATAATGACATTGTGCATGTTGAGTGTTGAAAGCAGAGTGATGTGCATGGTTGGTAGGTTTAGGTTTTCAAGTATAGAAGAATGCATACCTATGATCATGTTTGGGCTTAACCTTTTGGGGTAAAGGTTTTATATGGTTTGGTCTGACAGTGTTTGGCTTGGGAATGTTCTGAATTTTCGGTAAGTGACACGTGTTAGGATAGGAAGCAGCAGGCTCAGGCTGTTTTCCTAACCTAATTTCCAACCTTTTGGAAGTGTCATATAACTTAGTATAATCAGAAGTGAGTGATTCCATTCTGATTTGTGCAGATTGAAGACTTTTCTTTTCTTTTGAAAGATCTTCTCTCAATTGGTCTATAATCTTATCTTTCTCTTCGGATGACTGTTTAGTCTCGTGTAATAAGAGCTTTATAGAGGAAAGCTCACCAGACTCACTAACACTAGTTCTAACCTCAGCTAGTAGGTCGGTAAGTCTTCCTATTTCTCTTTTGTACTCTTTGAGTACCTTCTTAGCGGTCTGATATTTACTACGCAGTTTCCTGTAGTCAAGCATCAGGTCACTGAAGGCATCTCCTAATTGCTCAAAGGTAAAGTCATCATATGTTTCTACAGGTTCAGTAGGTACCTGATCAACTGCCATGAAGCAGATGTTTGCAGCGTCCTCTGAATGTTCGTCTTCTGAGTCGCTGGCTTCACTTTCATGCCATATGCTGGTGTTGGCATATTTCCGGGATGTTGATCTCTTCAGGTTGCCTTTTTCATACATGTTGTTCTTCTTGCTCGATGATGAGTTGGTGGGACAGTCCTTCTTCATATGTCTCTTCTTCTTGCAGCCATAGCAGACAGCATCTTCTTGGTACCAGTTGTTGTTGTTGTTCTCTTTGACTCTCTTCTCATGTCTCATGAATCTTTTGAACTTCTTTGCTATGAGAGCTTGATCTTCAGCGCCAGATCCACTGCTGTCTGAGTCATCTTCAGCAGCTTTTCTGTGTTGAGCCTTGAGGGCGATAGTCTTCTCCTTTGGTGCAGGCTCTTCAAAATCTTGTAGATCCAGTTCATGAGTGAGTAGCTTACCCATGAGTACTTCAAGTGACATTGTGGTGAGGTCGTTTCCTTCAATGATAGCTGTAGCCTTCAGAATCCAGTTCTTGGTGAGAGCTCGCAGGAGTTTGCGAATCTTTTCGTGGTTACTGTATTCTTTGCCTAAGGAGGACAAAGGGTTTACAATATCCAAGAACCTCTCGAACATTTGTGTGACTGTTTCATTTGGCTTCATTTTGAACGCCTCGTACTCTTGAGTAAGTCTGCTGACTTTTGACTCCTTGACTTGAGTCGTACCTTCATGTGTAACTTCGAGAAGCTTCCATACACCATTTGCCGTTATGCATGTAGATACCCTGTTAAATTCTGTTCTGTCTAAGGCACAAAAAAGAGCATTAATGGCACGTGCGTCAAGACTGGCCTTTTTCTTTTCTTCCTCTGTATAACTGTTTTGGGGTTTTTCAACTAAAACACCCTCGACATTTATACGAGGTGGCTTTTGATAGCCATCAAGAACAATAGCCCATAAGTCAAAATCAAGAGACTTTAAGAAGAAACTCATCTGTGTTTTCCAATAAGTGTAGTTAGTACCATCAAACAGAGGAGGTCTGTTTGTGGCCTGACCTTCACTTGTGAATTTCATAGTAGCCATGTGATGTGCTGTGATCTAATAAATAATGAATAAATAATAGCACTTTTACCTTGCTTTACCTGTAACACCCGCTCTGATACCAATTGTAGGAACGATATAGTAAAGCGTAATACTCTAGAGGGGGGTGAATAGAGTTGGCAGCGGAATAATGCTAATTAAAAAAGTTAGCAACACAATCACAGTATATAATCACAGATGAAAATAAAGTAAAGGCAGAGTTCAGAAAGCAAACGCAAAGACAGCGATGTATACTGGTATCCCTCTGTTGAGGACTAATCCAGTCGGTAGAACTCTTGCTACCAGTTTGAATCCACTATAGGAAAAACCGCAAGTTTTCTTACGAAGTCCTTGCAACTTCTACAACGCGAGCTTTGATACGAAGAACTCGTCCAACTTCAAATGTGAAGAGGTATTCTTCAATCAAGCCTTCTGATTACAATCTCTTAGAAACTTCTAGACCGTACCGCACTGGCAAATCGACTAGAGGATTGTAACTGGCTTGGGATCTGAAAATGAAAGCTCTAGAAAACTCTTTGGAAGATAGAAAGCTTTTTAGATAGAGAGAAGATTGAAAGTGAATGAGTGATTTGAAATGATCGAAATACTTCTCTATTTATAGGATTTCCAAAGGGAGAACTCTGTCAGAATTCGGGCAGAATTCGGGCAGAACTCGATGAGTAAATCTCGGTCAAATCCGCAACTGCAGGAGGACCAAGTTCCAGAGAATTCAAAATCAAAACGGCCACCAACCGAACTCTGGCCGAACTCTGGCGAGTTCTGTCAGGGTTAGGTTAGGGTTTTTAAAATAGGTTTTGGTGATTTTTGAAAACCTTTTTGAAAACCTTTTTGTAAACAATTTGATAGGTCATTTTAAAAACATTTTGAACTATTTTAGGAATAGCCTATTTGCCAGTACGACTCGGTGTACAATGTATTCCTAGACTCAAATAAAAAGAAAATTATATTGCATAGGAAATACAGACTCAAGTAGGCAAACAGATCTTCAGTCTTGAACGAAGTGAATATCCAATCTTGCTTATGTCCAAGAGGCTGAGAATGTTCCAACAAGCTTTGTATATCCAGACAGAGTTTTGATCAATTATTAAAATCAGGTTGACCATATGACCAATGGGCCAACAAAAACCTTCAGAATCCACGCAGACTTGGGGCAGAAAGCTTCAAAATCCACGCAGACGTGGGGCAGGAAGCTTCAGAATCCACGCAAACTTGAGACAGAAAGCTCAAAATACACGCAGACTTGTGGAAGGAACATAGAAGTTCAAAATACACGCAGACTTGAGGAAGGACTGCCAGCTGTCTTGATTCGACGTGCCTCGACTGACACAAAATCTCTGACAGTGATTGCCTTGTCAGTCGCATTAAATGACAATAAGCTCTTTTGGTACGCCAACTTGGTGAAGGCTGAGTCTTATTGAAGAAGATTTCAAAAGTCACGCAATAGTCGGCTGTGATCTCTCGAGTTCCGTGCATACATGGTATACGAGGAGACATTCTTCGACTGTCGTGCTGTCAATCATAATGACACTTCTGACAAATGATGAGCTGTCTCTAGCGTGATTTTTAAACATTGTCTTGATCAACTCAGCGTGACTTTTAGACTCTGTTCTGATCAACTCAGCGTGACTTTTGGACTTTGTCCTGATCAACTCAGCGTGACTTTTGGACTTTGTCCTGATCAACTCAGCGTGACTTTCATCTTTAAGGCCTACAAAACCCCCTTCAAAGTTTTCAAAAAATGATAAATTATTTCAAAATACTTTAAAATCAAGATGATAAAATGAATTTAGTCACGCTGAGATGACTTTAAAGAGATATTTACTCCTAAATGATTGGACTGTTGGGATTCTGTGCAGTTAAGATCCCGTATCAAGCTCCTAAATCGAGGCAAATAATGATATTGCCGTTTGAACTTCTTCATGAGCCTATAAATAAACCATAGATCATTTTTTTCCTTCTTTACTTGCTTTTAGAGAGAGAATCCACAGAAAAGAACTTCAACTTTCCGACGAACTTCATCTTCTCCGACTTCTTCTTCTCCTCCTCAGCAGCAATGGCTCCCAAGAAAGCCAACGCTCAGGACAAGGGGAAAGCCCCTGCTACTTCTTCGCATGCCACAACCGACAGGCTCCCTCGACGTGAAATCATGCATCCTCCTTTGCAGCGTAAGTAATGGGGGAATACGAACTGTTTTGAAGATGACTTGATGAAGATGAAGATAAACTCCACATAGAAATTTTAGGATCTTAAAACAAATAATGAACTTTAGAAATATATCCCTCCTTCTTAGGGTAAAGGATATTATTAAAGTATGCCCCCTCTTTAGGGTCGGCCATACTTCACATCTTCGTATTTACGAAGCTCTGTGTTTCACGCAAAGGAGCATGGCTCTCATGACTTTGCGTGATTTTTCATGTTGGCAGAAATGTCCATGTTAAATTATTCACGCAGCTTTCATGAGAACTCTGCGTGATTTTTTACATGTTGGCAGAGATGTCAATGTTGAATTATTCATGCAGCTTTCATGATGACTCTGCGTGATTTTTCACATGTTGGCAGAAATTTCAATGTTGAATTATTCACGCAGCTTTCATGATGACTCTGCGTGATTTTTCACATGTTGGCAGAAATATCAATGTTGAATTATTCACGCAGCTTTCATGATGACTCTGCGTGATTTTTCACATGTTGGCAGAAATGTTCATGTTGAAAGAGTCACGCAGACTTCTGAGAGTCATCCTCTGGATAGATTAGTCTTGATCTGTCAGCGTGTTTTTGTCATTTTCACTTAAATGTGATTCTGGCAATGATGCGTGACTTTCATCCTAATCTGTCTGGACTTTGCGTGAATTAGACACCTACGTGAATAAATCATTCAGCGTGTCTTGATAATATATCTGTCTGAAGTCTGCGTGACTTTTAAAATTTCCTTCGAAACACTGCTATTCACGCATAAGGCTTGTAGACATAGACTTTACTGAAATATTTCTGACCTTGTCTTCTTTTATTTTCTGTAGTGAACATCCGAAGCGAAGAAGCAGATTATGAAGGGCACTTGAGTTTCTCATTTAAACATGATTTATCTCATGTGCACTTTCCTCAATTTGATCTTCCAGAAGCCAGACTATCATTGTTGGCCAATCAAGACCATACAACCCTACTCTGCTTAATGAATGGACAACCCTTTCAGAGTCTGGATTTGGTATCTCACAAGAAACCAGCATTTTTGTTCGGAGATGCTATAGCACAGAAATCTCAGCCAAAGGGCATCAGAGAGAAAGTGTGTTTCTACTTCGAAGGTGATGTAAATCAGCCCATGTACTGGCCGAAGGTTTCCAGAGGTTTATCAATCATGAGATTCATGCATGCCAGCTATCCCAGGAAGATGTCCTGGCATTTAACTGAATATCAGCAGGCGAAGGCGAGCCGTATAATTTACAAAAAGGAGGGATTCTTCAGTGCCCCGGAGAATCATGTATCAGTGTTTCGGAGTTTGAAGCCTGGATGCATACCACCTGAAGACTCGTCAATATTAATGCCATTTAGGATGCCCATTTTCATAAACGAATTCATGTCAAACAAGAATGCATTCTACCCCACCGATTCGACGCCGAGGATGAACGGCTTAATGAATCAGGAGAATGTGAGATGGAGGACTTTGGTCCACTGGGCTTTGGAGAATTTTGAGACTGAGTTAAAGAAGATAAACCTTTATGATGCAGTCGTTAATTCATCCTACGGCTTTAGGCCCAACCCCTTCCTGTTCCTGGCATTGGTTGAGAGGTATAACCACAGGACGGGGACATTCATGACTCCGAAAGGGGAGATGGGCTTCGCCCTTCATGAGATAGAATACATCTCACACCTGCCTTCAGGCACGTTGCCGTATGAGGAGTACGTGCCTACGACAGAAGAACTGAATTTTCTGTCAGAGAAGAACCCAGAGATGGTGCATCTATTTGAAGAGATGATGTGCCATTTTGGCACATGTACTCTATATTACAAGAGTTCTAAAGATGAAGCTGGCAACCACATCCAGAAGTGGATGTCCTACCTTTTCATGAACCGTGAAAAGGATGAGAAGAAAATAAACGAGAAGAGATGGTATCAGATTAGCAACTTTAAACCTCTCTCTGAGAGTGAAATCATTTATCTGCTGGAGAAATATGACTGCAAGGATTTCACGATCACTGAAGACTGGTACGAGTTCAAAGCTGGAACCACCTTCAGCTCTTATGTGAGACAGAGCGAAAAAATTCTGTCGAGGAACGGTCATTTGGCCGGATTCCTATCTCTGTAGTTAAGAAGATTCATCGTTCCTGGCTCCAGCTCCTTGGACAGGATACATAGAGGCGTTATCTTTGCAGCGGTGCGCCTTATGTATGGTTACAAGCTAGACTTATTATCAGCGATGACCTGTAGACTGAATGCAGGTCTTCGGAATTTTGTAACCAACATGTTATCTGATCAGAGGAGGATGACTGAAGAATTCCCATGGATAGAGATGCCCTTCACCTATTTATATGGTTGGCTTCTCCTCCATCATGATGGCTTGATACCTCCAGGGGCAGGAGGGAGTGGCAGTCTTTTCTTGGAGAGGTACTCTGGAGAGACTTTCTGGAAGGTTCACACCCTTCCAGAATGCAGAAATATCTTGAATCGGGCATCACATTGGTCCATTCAATGTGTTCCCCCACCATTGGGCTATGAGAGCATGCCCTTAAATATGATGGACGGAGATATGGGAAACAGGCTAGATGACGTAGCCTTCCAATGGTTGCAGAGAATCAGGCCGTCTTATCTAGTATATCGTCATGAAGAGATGACATATCTGGAGCCATATTTACCAAGCCGATTTGCCAGGCAATTCGGATATGACCAACTTCACGTTGGGAACGCCACCACTTGCCTTTCTGCACGTGGAGGGCTTATCGACGGAGCTTGGGCCTGGAGATATTTTGCGGCTAGAGATACCAAAGCTGTATTCTCTATGCCTAATCCTTTATCCAGCGCAGGGACGAAAATGCTTTACACATATGCCCGTTTCTACGTTTCGTTGAGTACCTTCAAGCCGAGTTTCAACCTGAAGACTTTTGTTGCAGAGGATGACTCAGCTCCCTCGAAGAGATCGAAGAAGAAAACTGTTATTCAACAATTTCCTCCAGAACCTGAAGATGAAACAACAGAGGTTGAGCCCCTTTATGAATTATTTCAGGAGGGAAATTTTCCTGATGAAGTACTTCCTCCTATATTTGTATCCCTGTCTAAGAGGAAGAGAAGTGATGAGTCTGAGACAGTCTCCAAGAGGAGTACTAAGTCTCCAACATCTAAGAAGAAGAAGAAGAAGGTTTCAGTGACTGCTACTTCATCTTTAGGTGGCATCTCAGTTGACGAAGATGATGCCGCCGATAAAGATGAAGAGACTGATGAAGACAACGCTCCTTTGATAAGGAGGTCGAGAGGCAAATATGTCAAGAAGTCCGTCAGCAAAATGAAGGGCAATGAACTCCTAGAAACAATTATGAGTGGAGAAGTTTTGCCAGAAATTAATGAAGCGGCTTCTACTGAGCAGACAGAGTCTGATGAAGTTCACCTTCCGGCAACTTCTACTGGACATACTGAGGTAGAGTCTATTCAAGCTCAGGAAATGACTGCTCTTACAACAAGTGGAGTAGCTATTGAACCCTCAGAGACGAGGATGATCCCATTTGAGCATGGGACAGAGGGCGTCATTCAGGCATTGGATGACCAAATTGATTATTCTGCAGAAGAACCTGCCCCAGCAGAAGTTACAGAACAGCCGGAAGTTCCTGGAACCCATGTTGAAGAAGACATATCTTCGGCCAGAGGCGATGAAGACGTGCAAACGTCCGAGCTACCAGCTGCTGATGACTTGCTGAAGAATGTTTGTACAGACATCATTCTTCGAACTGATATTCCAGGGGAGACTGAACCGGCAGTCAATATTGAACTTGCTGTCATCACTGTTCCTGAGATTCATCCATCTCAAGGAATAGATGAAGATGTGAACATAATGGACTCTAGATCAGAGACTCATCTTGAAGCCGAGGATGAAAAAGAGTCTGAGGAAGAAGAAGAAGCTGAAGAAGGAGATGATTGGCAAGCTGGCACTTCTACTCCTTATGATGAGGATAAAGTCAGGGGTAACAAAATGGAACTTAGCCCCGAACCTGCTCAATCTCCAGACAATACTCCAGCGGCTAGTAATTCTGGAGCTGGAAGCAGCCATATGAAGCAGGTGTCGGACACTATCATGGACCGGCTACGAGAAGATGCCAGACTTCCTTCACATATCGAATATGAACCTCAACCTGGTAGAATTTTATTTCAAATTCTGCTTCTGCTGTTTATTTTTCTTTATATACTGATATATATTATTTTTTCTTTGACTGTAGGAACTACTGCAGCAATGAGTTCAACTCATGCTCCGCTTATCCAGGCTGATGCTGATGAAGGGAGTTCGCACTTGCCAACTTCTCCAGTCGCACACACTTCTGTTCCCAGGATAGAGAACATTCAGGCTTCTTCTTCCATGATGACAGCGACTCCTGGATTCGAGACTGGACTAGCAAGAACTCTGGGAATGTATTCAGAGATCATTTACTCATATCTAGATACATATTCCAGACGTTTCTTGAAAGATGAAGCTATGCCATTTTCTGATCTTTGAACTATGGTCAAGTTCCCGCTCATGGCGTTGCGACATGCTGGTTGCGAGTCTCAGTGCATCTTCTTCGAACATCTCCTGGATGAGTTGGAAATAACTATCCAAAAATACTGGGAGACTAAGAAGGAAGACATTGATTCTTTAACTGCGGCTGAAATCAGTCAATTGGAGCATGAAGCCTAGTCCCAGCAGGCTGCATTAGAAGCATTTCTTGCCTCTTCTTCTGAGAAATTAGTAGAAAAAGGTGAAGAAATATTAGCTACTCGTCAGAGAGTAGAGCTTCTGGACAAAGACAAAGCATCCAAAGCTGAAGAGCTGAAGAAATTAAAAGAGGAGTTGGCTCGTCTCCAAGAGCGAATTGCTGTTATAGAAACAGAGCAAGCTGAGGTCGTTGCTGCTTATATTTCTGAAGCCGAACGTTGTGACACTCTTCAAAAGGAGCGAGAACAGATGCAGGCGGAACAGATTGAAGAAGTTAACCGCATCCAATCTGCTATCATTATTTTTGATGAGCAAAATGTCACAGTAGAAGCAGCTGAAAGAGTTCAAAAAGCTCATGAAGAGAAACTGAATGCTATTCTTGAACGTATCAGGGAGTTGATAACTCCTAATAAATGAATCTTTTTCATTTTCACTTGTATTCAATGTTTTGATTCTGAATGAAAATAAATGAAAATTCTTGATCTGATTTTTGATTTTGCTGTTTTGGTAATGATATATTCATAGAAAACATGTTCAGAGGTAGATAATACATGACACGCTTCAATAGAATAGAATATACAAACGAACTTTGTAATTCTATCAGATGATATTAAACCAGAAATGATCTTAGTTTAATACTAATTAATTAAAAAAAATAGAATTCAGACATAAAAATATCTTTGAACTCAATTTTTCATAATTTTTGAAAAATAATGAACGGATGAACCGTCAGGTGATGAATGTAATAAATGAACGGATAAACCGTCAGGCATTAATGAACGGGCGAACTGTCGAATGAATGTGATAAATGAACTGATGAACCGTCAGGCATTAATGAACGGGCGAACCGTCGGATGAATGTGTCGCTTCGTTATTTGAGGAACTTCTGTTTATAAATATAGCAGAAATCTGACAAGAACGAACACTTCTACCCTTCAACATAAAAATGTCGTCTGAAGAAGCATCCAAGAAGGCTGGAATCGCCCCGAAGGTTCCGAAGGGCACTGAAGAACGCCCTGCCGATCCAGTTCAGTCGAAGGAGGTAGATACAGGCGAAGGTTCGTCTGCACCCAAGCCACCACGAGACATTCTGGATTTTCTGCTTGATCCAGGAAGGACTGAAGAAGAGGAAGCCATGAGGATGGCTGCTTGCAAGTTTCTCGTGGGCTCCAGCAAAGAAGTTCTCAGCTCTTTTGCTGATCACATTTTCGAGAAGGACGGCAGCGGTCCGCGTCCGAATGTAGAGAAAGATGATAGTGATCTTCCTTAAAATCATGTACTATCATTCATGATTAAAAATAAAAATAAAATTTTATTTATAAACATGAATTTGTCTGATGATTTACAAGTATTTACATTTATACATAATACTTTTTAAGGAATTTGCCATTAATAGGCATCATAACTTTTCGACCATCCAGTTCTGAGAGTTGATAAGCTCCATTTGAGAAAACTCTGCTCACAACATAAGGGCCTTCCCACTTTGCGTCGAATTTGCCTTTGCTCATATGAGTCATAATCATAGGACGTCTGACTGTTAGAACAAGTTCTCCTTTTTTATATGCTCGAACTCTGACTTTCTTGTTAAAAGCTCTTGAAATTCTAGCTTGATAGAATTCGATATTCTGTTGAGCAGATAATCGTTTTTCATCTAGAGCTTCTAATTCCTGAAGTCGAAGATGATCATTATTCTCGGCAGTAAGTTCATTAGCGATTGCTATCCTTAAAGAAGGAATTTGAATCTCTAATGGAAGAACAGCTTCGCATCCATACACCAGAGAGAAAGGTGTACATTTAGTAGCATTACGAACTGTAGTACGGTAAGCCCACAAACATTCGCCGAGTTTCTCACTCCAATTACGTTTGTTAGTAGAGACAAACTTCTTTAAGAGTTTGATGATGGTCTTGTTGAAAGCTTCTGCTAATCCGTTAGCTGCCGGATTGTATGCTGTAGAGGCCATATTGTTGATCCGTTGATCGTCACAGAATCGAGTAAATTTTTGGCTGACGAATTGTGGTCCATTATCATGAATAATGCGACGAGGAACACCAAATCTGTAGATGATATGATGCTTGATAAAGTTGATGACATTGGAAGTTTTGACTTCAGATAAAGGAATGGCTTCGGCCCATTTGGAGAAATAATCGGTTATTGCGAGAATAAACCGATGACCTTTTGATGATGGCGGATTGATCGGACCGATAATGTCCATGCCCCAAGCTTCGAAGGGCCATGACGCTGCCGTCGGATGTAGAAATTCCGAGGGTTGATGAATAAAATCTGCATGGATTTGACAAGCTTTACACTTTCTTACATATTCGATGGCATCTGATACCATAGTGGGCCAATAATAACCCATACGTCGAATACGGTATTGAAGTTTTGGTCCAGGCTGATGTGCTCCACAAATTCCATCATGTGCTTCGTGAATAATTTGTTGAGCCTCATCACCGGTAATACATCGAAGAAGTAAACCGTCATAAGCTCGACGATATAAGGTTTTTGTAGTATGATTGTAATAGAATCTGAGTGATCGTCGTCTGATAGATGCTGCCTCACTCGGATTATCTGGAAGAATATCATACAATACGAAATCTAAGAAAGGAAGTCTCCAATCTTTATCCGTATTCTGAGTCTCAGCTGTATTACTGAAGATGAATTCTATGCTAGCGTCAGATGAAGATGATAATGATTTACGACTTAGTCCAAATCCTCTTGTTGCATTGACATCATGTGATGTTGATTCTTCAATGTCAACTGGAAGTCCTAGAGTTAGATTGTTTTCGAGATGAAATAATTCTCGATTGCAGACAACAATCATTTGTTGACGTCTTGTCACGCCCCAGAACCAGAATACTGGAGAGCGGGGGAATGACTCAGCCAGCTACGTATTACGGGTAGAAGAATACCGTATAATACGATCAATGTTGTCTAACCAGACGAGGGGGTGCATACTACATAAAAGTCTTACTATGGTCATTACACATCTATTGTCTCAATCATTCAAACAAGAAACAGAAATATAGAACATGTAAGGTAAAGCAGTAAGGCGTCCCAAACGCTCAGTCAAAATGTTCTTGAGATCTGGCTTTACAAAATACAGCCAGATGATGTAGTAAGTATACACAATTGTTATCAGCTGCAGTCTGACTTAATTACAATTATACAAAAGTAAGTACAAGACAATCCGACTAATATGTCGGTGCCAAACGGCAAGGTATAAAGTAGATAACAAAACGAGTGGTGAAGTTAAGGAACCCACTCGAGGCCTCCTGCGATCATTCCTCTAGTATTGACCATCCTGGAGGTGGAAGTACGCTGAGTCCTCGGGAACTGGCTCTAAATCTGGCCATACAAAACCAGAGAGGTTAGACCTCTAATAGCAAGTACCACAAGGAAGCACGACATGAGAACTAAAACCAGTAATGTAAGAGAATAACACTAATAAATCTCTGCTTGCTACTAGGACTCACATCACATCAAGACACTTCGAACCAACCTCCCAACCAAACAAGGACAGAAGTTGGCCCGTCATGTCCTGACATTCTGATCATCCCAGTTAGGTAACAGAGTACAGTGCACAAACAAATCATCTTGAACGGCCAAATCAACTCCTACGGCTTGCTATTATGAGTCCCAAGTTATCCTGGAATAATGCAATTAGGGATTCCTCAGTTCTTACTATGTGCAAGCAAGGCTAGTCTATCCAGTCGATCAATTGGCCCATGCATGAATTAGACGAGTCCTAGCAGGACGCCCGTCAATATACAATATACAATAATAATAAAAGCAGATACTGTTCCCTGCCCGTGTGGCAGATTTACAGTATCTGTGGGAACCAGCCGGCCCGTCGGGTACTGCTCGTCCCAAGGGGGCTGCCACGTAAGAATTCGAGAATCCATTCTCTCCATGCAATCATTATTTTATTTAACTTAATAGTCTCTACGTTGAGTGAAATCCCATGCCGTGGATCATGGTCATTCAAATAAGTACTTTCGTACGGGGTACGATATGCACAACTCTACAACGATACCAGTGCGGTTAGGTTGCAGGTCTTACATAGCGTAATGCAACAATCAAATCTAACCACGGTAATCATGCCTTGACCATAAAGTACACATGCTTCTTTTGTAGAAAATAAATAAGTAAATAAATAAATAAATAGATTGAAGCCTGCATGTGCATGTAAGTCAATATTCGGGATCAGCCAGTCGAGTACAATAGTTCATTACATGAACGTATCTCATTCATTTTATTCAATAAGACGACTAGCCAGTCTCTTAGTTCCAACTAGGAACGCATGATCAATTTAGTCAAGATAACCATTATTATCAATGGTGACAAGGCATGAAAGTCAATTAGCATTAAACGGGGGTCGAGTCTATAACTCTCATGGTCAAGTCCCAGTCATACTTGGCATCCCAAAAATCAATCGGGACACAAGGCACATTCCACATAATAATTGATATTAACAATATTATTATATCATGATTTATCGAGTTTATGCCAAAAGGCGTAAGGATATAAAATGGGCGTAAAATATCTAATAAAATATCAATATACAGGGCTATAAAAGATTCAGGCAAGGAAAATGAAACCAAACTGACATGCTGACATAAGACCAAGTCAGCCAAAGGCCATACGCTCTGGTCAGGCTATGCTCAAGTCAAGCTACGGTCAAGTCGGGCGTATGAGGTCCACACGACCCCCTGCTAACCAAGTCAGCGTATGGAAGACATACGCTCCCAAAAGGCAGCGTATGAACTCCATACAACTCCCTGCTCTCCAAGTGAGCGTATGCAAGTCATACGCTCCAAAAAGGCAGCGTATGAACTTCATACGACTCCTCACTATCCAAGTGAGCGTATGCAAGTCATACGCTCCAAAAAGGCAGCGTATGAACTCCATACGACTCCTCACTATCTAAGTGAGCGTATGCAAGTCATACGCTCCAAAAAGGCAGCGTATAAACTCCATACGACTCCTCACTATCCAAGTGAGCGTATGCAAGTCATACGCTCCAAAAAGGCAGCGTATGAACTCCATACGACACACGCTTCCAAAAGGTAGCGTATGCAAGACATACGCTTCCTAAAAAGGTAGCGTATGGACTCCATACTGCGCTGCGCTAAAGAGCGCGCACAGCTCAGTGACGCAGCTAAAAAGCTAGTATACACTGCTCACTGTCTTCTCCAAACAGCAAGAACTCCATGGATTGAACTCAAAGCTTCAAAAGTCCATAACTTGGTCAAAATAAGTCCGAATCCAACTTTCCAAAGGTCAAAATTGGGTAGGATGAACTGCTCTACGACATGGAACCATCAAATCTTGAAAACAAAGGAGTTTGCTAGATCAAAACCCATAGACAACCAAAAATTCAATAACTTAGATCTACAAGAAATGAACCAATGAAATCAAAAATACTAAGCACTAAACTCTCTTAGAATCATGAGAGGAAGAATATTGAACCATAAAATATGGTCCTCATGTAGAGCAAGATGTACTTGCCTACTTGGTAGGTGGAGAGAGTAATGAAAGGAAGAAGAAGTAGTAATGGTGAAGAAGGAGTGAATGAGGAGAGAGAAGGGAGAGGGTAGCTTTAAGTATCAAAGGGGTGGTAGGTGGGAGTTGGGCCGGGTCCAATGGGTCGGGTTGGGGGTTCATCCAAGTGCAACCCGCAAGCAAAGCAAAGGGGAAAAAGCAGAAAATAAAATGCAGGAATAAACTACAGAAAATAAAATTACAGAAATATAATTGCAGGAAATAAATTAACATGAAAATTAAAGAGCAGCTAATTAATTAACATGAAAATTTAAAGGGCAGACAATAGAATTGCAGAAAAATAAAGTGCAGAAAATAAAATACAGATAATTAATTAACATGAAGTTATAGGAATTTAAATACAGGATACTACATGATAAATACTAAATAAATACATTCAGGCAATATACGTATTAGAATACGCATTCAGGAAACGGGGAGTGACATCTCTACCCTCCTTGAAAAAATTCCGTCCTCGGAATTTCAAATTCAAGCAAGATAGAAATATCGGGGCTAAACTAATCTAAGTACAAGCAATTCAATAAAGCAATCATTTTACAATGTCCTTAGCAAGTAACATATCTGTACTTAATAATCTACAATATCAAGCAATTCTACTCATAAGGTGATAAGCATGAGGAATCATGACAATCAAGGTACACAAAAAAAGATATACCTTGTGAGTCAAACAGATGTGGATACCGTGATCGGATATCATCCTCACGTTCCCACGTTGACTCTCCTAATGAGTGATGACCCCAAGCAACCCGGACAAGGCTAATTGTTCGGTTCTTGAGTATCTTCTCCCTTCGGTCCAAGATAGACACAGGCTGCTCCTCGTAAGACAGGTTGGTACTAACAACCAGTTCTGAATGATCGAGGATATGGCTTGGGTCCGATACATACCTTCGTAATTGAGATACATAAAACACGTCATGCACCTCTCGTAACGAAGGTGGGAGTGATAAACGATAAGCAACATCGCCTATCCGATCAAGGATAACAAATGGGCCTACGTATCGCGGACTCAACTTTCCGCGAACGCCAAATCTAATGACCCCACGAGTAGGTGAGATCCGCAAGAATACGTGGTCCCTAACAGAAAACTCTAACGGCCTACGATGCTGGTCCACCCAATGACGATGCCGATCCTGCGCAACACGAAGTCGTTCTCTAATTCCCTTAATCACTTCAACCGTCTGGATAATCATTTCTGGGCCTAGCATCTTCCTCTCCCCGATATCATCCCATGCAAGCGGCGATCTACACTTCTTACCATACAGTGCCTCAAATGGCGCCATCTGGATACTAGTATGATAACTGTTGTTGTATGAGAACTCGACTAAGTGCAGGTGGCTTTCCCAAGATCCTCTAAAATCTAGAGTGCAAGCTCGCAACATATCTTCCAAAGTCTGAATTGTCCTTTCTGATTGCCCGTCCGTCTGTGGATGGTAAGCCGTGCTAAATCTTAACTTGGTGCCCAAACTACGATGCAAGCTCTTCCAGAAATACGATATAAAGCGGGTATCCCGATCCGACACAATACTGACAGGAACTCCATGCTGCCTGACTATCTGTTGCATATACAACTCTGCCAACTTTTCTGTAGATTGCCCTACTCTGAAAGGAAGAAAGTGTGCTACCTTTGTAAGCCGATCTACTATCACCCAAATAGCATCTTTACCACTTGGCGATCTCGGTAAACCGGTCACAAAATCCATTGTAATATGCTCCCATTTCTATTCCGGAATAGGAAGCGGTTGCAATAACCCAGCTGGCCTCTGCTGTTCTGCCTTCACTTGCTGACATACCAAGCAACGGAAAACAAATCTAGCTATCTCTCTCTTCATTCCGTTCCACCAGAAATGTTGCTTGATATCTTGGTACATCTTGGTCCCACCAGGGTGAACAGAATACTGGGAACTGTGAGCTTCTGCCATGACTTCATGTCTGATATCTCCACTAGGCACACATAGACGTGATCCAAACCTAAGTGTACCATCTTCATGAATCCTCATCTCCTTCCTGAGTCCTGACTCACATTCTGCCCTAAGCTTCTGAATCCTCGGGTCCTGTGCCTGAGCTGCCTTGATCCTGTCTACCAAGTCAGATTGGACTTGTAGACTCGCCAGAACTCCTACATCACTAGGAAATATAACTTCTATGCCCATCTCCTGAAGGTCTTTTAAAATATGCCTCTGTGTTGTCAACATAAATGTGCCGCCTCTCCTACTAAGAGCGTCTGCTACCACATTTGCCTTGCCTGGGTGATACTGAAGCTCCACGTCATAATCCTTGATCAACTCCAACCATCTTCTCTGTCTTATGTTCAGTTCCTTCTGAGTAAAGATGTACTTCAGACTTTTGTGGTCTGTGTACATTTCTACTCGGTCACCATATAAGTAATGTCTCCATAGCTTCAGAGCAAATACTACTGCCGCTAACTCCAAATCATGAGTTGGGTAATTCTTCTCGTGGTCCCGAAGCTGTCTAGATGTATATGCTATCACCTTCCCATGTTGCATAAGGACACATCCAAGTCCTTTACCTGACGCATCACAATATACTGTAAAACCTCCGGGTCCAACTGGCAATGTAAGAATAGGCGCTGATATCAACTTCTGCTTCAAAGTCTCGAATGATGCCTGACATTCTGCCGACCAAACAAATGGCGCATCCTTCCGGGTCAAGCGAGTCATGGGTGCTGAAAGCCTTGCAAAGTCTGACACAAACCTTCTGTAATATCCTGCCAATCCTAAGAAACTCCGTACATCAGCTACGGTCTTGGGTACTGGCCAACTCTCTACTGTTTCTACCTTCTTGGGATCCACTGCTACTCCAGCTCCTGATACGATATGACCCAAGAATGAAATGTGATCCGTCCAGAACTCACACTTGCTGAACTTGGCATACAACTGGTTCTCTCTCAGAACCTGCAACACTTTCCTGAGGTGGTCTTCATGCTCCTCTTCACTAGCAGAGTATATGAGAATGTCGTCCAAAAATACTACGACAAACTGATCTAAATACGGCATAAAGATGCGGTTCATCAAATCCATGAATATTGCTGGAGCATTGGTCAAACCAAACGGCATTACTAAGAACTCATAATGCCCATACTTCGACCTGAATGCTGTCTTAGGAATATCTTCCTTCCGAACCCTCACTTGATGGTATCCTGAACGAAGATCTATCTTGGAGAAAACTCTAGCCTTGCTCAACTGATCAAACAAGTCGTCGATCCTGGGTAATGGGTACTTGTTCTTTACTGTTGCCGCGTTAAGCTTTCTGTAATCGATGCATAATCTGGATGACCCATCCTTCTTCCCCACAAGTACCACTGGTGCTGCCCATGGTGATACGCTAGCTTGGATGAACTTCTTCTCCTTCAGTTCCTCTATATGCTGATATACCTTGGCCTGCTCCGAATCCGCCATTCTGTAAACCCGATCTGATATCGGTTTAGTCCCAGGTGCCAATTCTATACTGAACTCAATATCTCTAACCGGTGGCAGACCGGGAAGTTCTTCAGAAAATACGTCTAGAAACTCTTCAACTACCTTCGGAACTTGAACTTCTTCCATTCCCGTTACTACTCCCTGCTCTTGCTGAGTTGCCTCTGATCTGACCAAGGTGAACCTCTCCATGCCTGGAATATCAAAAGATACACTTCCACTACGACAATCTATTGTCGCATGACTGTCTTTCAGCCAGTCCATGCCTAAGATAACGTCGAAATTTCCAACAGGAAATTCTATCAATCGGGCGGGTAAAGGATGCCCGCACACTACACGCTAGAATAACTCTACTAACTCCTACGAGCCCATTACCGGTGAGTATATTCAACCTCCCTGGCAATGCCTCGAACTCCATTCCTAGCCGTGTCGTAAATCGTGCAGATATAAATGAATGGGATGCTCCCGAATCAAACAATGCTACTGCGGGATATGAGGCGACGAGAATGTTACCTGCCATAACATCTCCCGATGCCAATGCCTCTTCCAAGGACAGAGTGAATGCCTGTCCTTGACCTCCTTGCTGGTTCCCATGCTGTGGCCTAGCCGGGTGCTGCTGCTGGCCCGTGCCTTGATGATGCTGGGGTGGTCTATGCTGGTGTTGCTGTATCGGCGGTCCCTGCTGCCGAAACATCTGAGCCTGCGACATCAACGGGCGCTGTGCCAACGGCCTCACTGCCAATGCTGGTCCTCGATACTGCCCTGCCCTGGTGCTGGCAGAGCAGAAAACTGCTGCCCTGGTCCTCCTGACCTCGAATTCATGGGACATGTGGTAACCCGATGATCTGGATTTCCACATATCAGACACAGTCCATTCAATGTCCGACACACATCTCTAGTGTGCCCCATCTTCCCACAATAAGTGCAGCCCGCTGGGGGTTGCTGGTTCTTCCTCTGTTGCTGTTGCTGCTGCCTGGGTGGTGGTGCTGGCCCTCGCATCGCCACATCGTGGATACGAATGCCAGGGGATGGTGCTGTTGTTCGGGGCGCTGCTCCCCCTCCTCCTTCAATCTGACTGTGGGATCTCTTCTGACCCCCAGTCCTTACCGCAAGCCTCTGAATGGTGATCTCATGCCTTCGAGTCGCCGTCAATATCTCATCAAAAGTCTGATAATTGTGTCCCTCTATCAATTGCAAGAGCTCAAGATGAAACCCTTGCTGGAACCTCATCGCCCTCTGGCGTTCCGTTGCTACCATCTCTGGGGCAAACCTACTCAATCTGCAGAACTCCGCTGCATAAGCATCTACCGTCTTGCCAGCCTGCCTGAGGCTGATAAACTTCTGTTGTAGCTCAAACTGCGCCACAACTCCATAATACTTCGTCTTGAACCTTGCTATAAAATCGTCCCAAGCAACGGGACGTCTGATTCCTACTTCCTCTGATTCCCACCAATCACGTACGAGATCCTGAAGTAACAACTTCACTAGATCCACACGCTCTTCGGCCGGCACCTTAGCGGCTGTTAGGATAGCCTCAATATCCTTAAGCCATGCATCTGCAGAGATGGCATCCTCCGTGCCCTCAAAACGGCGGGGGTTGTACTTGCAAAACCTGGCTGACGCTCCTGAATCAGTCTTCGCTCCTCTTTCCAAAGTCGTCTGCAATCCTTGGTTGAGTAGCACATTCTGCTCTTGTAGCTGAGTGTGCATGCGTTGCTGGGCCAGCATCTGATGTTGCTGAGTAGCCATCATTCCTCTCATGATCTCCAGAAGGGCTGGTGTGTCCACTTGGGTAGGTGGAACTGTCGGTGGTAGTGGAACATCCGGATACTGCGATCCAGCTGCTGCTTCTACTATCACTTCTTCCTGGGTAGCCTCCTGAGGTGAGACTGGCCCTTGTTGCTGACCAATAGGGTCAGGTTGTCCATGTTGCTGTCCATGTTGTTGCTGTCCAACTCTGACAGATGCGGACGAGGTGCCCCTAAGAAAAAGGGACAAGAGAACAATCAAACGACCGGACATGAAGGATCAATGAAGTCAAAGGATACCGGAATGTTAAGCAAGGGTTGAGAACAACGAATCATGAGATCAAGGGGGAACACATGTGATTGAGACATCCTATAAATCAAAACACCCCACAAGTCTGAAATCAGACCTGCATGGGCCACCACTAAAACCTTGTCACGCCCCAGAACCAGAATACTGGAGAGCGGGAGAATGACTCAGCCAGCTACGTATTACGGGTAGAAGAATACCGTATAATACGATCAATGCTGTCTAACCAGACGAGGGGGTGCATACTACATAAAAGTCTTACTATGGTCATTACACATCTATTGTCTCAATCATTCAAAAAAGAAACAGAAATATAGAACATGTAAGGTAAAGCAGTAAGGCGTCCCAAACGCTCAGTCAAAATGTTCTTGAGATCTGGCTTTACAAAATACAGCCAGATGATGTAGTAAGTATACACAATTGTTATCAGCTGCAGTCTGACTTAATTACAATTATGCAAAAGTAAGTACAAGACAATCCGACTAACATGTCGGTGCCAAACGGTAAGGTATAAAGTAGATAACAAAACGAGTGGTGAAGTTAAGGAACCCACTCGAGGCCTCCTGCGATCATTCCTCTAGTATTGACCATCCTGGAGGTGGAAGTACGCTGAGTCCTCGGGAACTGGCTCTAAATCTGGCCATGCAAAACCAGAGAGGTTAGACCTCTAATAGCAAGTACCACAAGGAAGCACGACATGAGAACTAAAACCAGTAATGTAAGAGAATAACACTAATAAATCTCTGCTTGCTACTAGGACTCACATCACATCAAGACACTTCGAACCAATCTCCCAACCAAACAAGGACAGAAGTTGGCCCGTCATGTCCTGACATTCTGATCATCCCAGTTAGGTAACAGAGTACAGTGCACAAGCAAATCATCTTGAACGGCCAAATCAACTCCTACGGCTTGCTATTATGACTCCCAAGTTATCCTGGAATAATGCAATTAGGGATTCCTCAGTTCTTACTATGTGCAAGCAAGGCTAGTCTATCCAGTCGATCAATTGGCCCATGCATGAATTAGACGAGTCCTAGCAGGACGCCCGTCAATATACAATATACAATAATAATAAAAGCAGATACTGTTCCCTGCCCGTGTGGCAGATTTACAGTATCTGTGGGAACCAGCCGGCCCGTCGGGTACTGCTCGTCCCAAGGGGGCTGCCACGTAAGAATTCGGAAATCCATTCTCTCCATGCAATCATTATTTTATTTAACTTAATAGTCTCTACGTTGAGTGAAATCCCATGCCGTGGATCATGGTCATTCAAATGAGTACTTTCGTACGGGATACGATATGCACAACTCTACAACGATACCAGTGCGGTTAGGTTGCAGGTCTTACATAGCGTAATGCAATAATCAAATCTAACCACGGTAATCATGCCTTGACCATAAAGTACACATGCTTCTTTTGTAGAAAATAAATAAGTAAATAAATAAATAAATAGATTGAAGCCTGCATGTGCATGTAAGTCAATATTCGGGATCAGCCAGTCGAGTACAATAGTTTATTACATGAACGTGTCTCATTCATTTCATTCAATAAGACGACTAGCCAGTCTCTTAGTTCCAACTAGGAATGCATGATCAATTTAGTCAAGATAACCATTATTATCAATGGTGACAAGGCATGAAAGTCAATTAGCATTAAACGGGGGTCGAGTCTATAACTCTCATGGTCAAGTCCCAGTCATACTGGGCATCCCAAAAATCAATCGGGACACAAGGCACATTCCACATAATAATTGATATTAACAATATTATTATATCAGGCTATGCTCAAGTCAAGTTACGCTCAAGTCGGGCGTATGAGGTCCACACGACCCCCTGCTAACCAAGTCAGCGTATGGAAGACATACGCTCCCAAAAGGCAGCGTATGAACTCCATACAACTCTCTGCTCTCCAAGTGAGCGTATGCAAGTCATACGCTCCAAAACGGCAGCGTATGAACTTCATACGACTCCTCACTATCCAAGTGAGCGTATGCAAGTCATACGCTCCAAAAAGGCAGCATATGAACTCCATACGACTCCTCACTATCCAAGTGAGCGTATGCAAGTCATACGCTCCAAAAAGGCAGCGTATGAACTCCATACGACTCCTCACTATCCAAGTGAGCGTATGCAAGTCATACGCTCCAAAAAGGCAGCGTATGAACTCCATACGACACACGCTTCCAAAAGGTAGCGTATGCAAGACATACGCTTCCTAAAAAGGTAGCGTATGGACTCCATACTGCGCTGCGCTAAAGAGCGCGCACAGCTCAGTGACGCAGCTAAAAAGCTAGTGTACACTGCTCACTGTCTTCTCCAAACAGTAAGAACTTCATGGATTGAACCCAAAGCTTCAAAAGTCCATAACTTGGTCAAAATAAGTCCGAATCCAACTTTCCAAAGGTCAAAATTGGGTAGGATGAACTGCTCTACGACATGGAACCATCAAATCTTGAGAACAAAGGAGTTTGCTAGATCAAAACCCATAGACAACCGAAAATTCAATAACTTAGATCTACGAGAAATGAACCAATGAAATCAAAAATACTAAGCACTAAACTCTCTTAGAATCATGAGAGGAAGAATATTGAACCATAAAATATGGTCCTCATGTAGAGCAAGATGTACTTGCCTAGTTGGTAGGTGGAGAGAGTAATGAAAGGAAGAAGAAGTAGTAATGGTGAAGAAGGAGTGAATGAGGAGAGAGAAGGGAGAGGGTAGCTTTACGTATCAAAGGGGTGGTAGGTGGGAGTTGGGCCGGGTCCAATGGGTCGGGTTGGGGGTTCATCCAAGTGCAAACCGCAAGCAAAGCAAAGGGGAAAAAGCAGAAAATAAAATGCAGGAATAAACTACAGGAAATAAAATTGTAGAAATATAATTGCAGAAAATAAATTAACATGAAAATTAAAGAGCAGCTAATTAATTAACATAAAAATTTAAAGGGCAGACAATAGAATTGCAAAAAAATAAAGTGCAGAAAATAAAATGCAGATAATTAATTAACATAAAGTTATAGGAATTTAAATACAGGATACTACATGATAAATACTAAATAAATACATTCAGGCAATATACGTATTAGAATACGCATTCAGGGAATGGGGAGTGACACGTCTAATCGGAATAGCCAATACCGCCGCAAGATTAGCAAGAGCATCAGCTTCTGTGTTACATGCTCGTCTAACATGCTCAATGAAGAACCTTTCAAATGAAGAAGCCATAGATATAGCCGATCTATGATAAGGAACCAGATCTTGATGGCGAACTTCATAAGTACCCCTTATCTGATTGACAATGAGTTTAGAATCTCCATACGCTTCCAAATATTGAATATTCAGATATTTAGCGAGTTGAAGACCAATAAGCAGTGCATTGTACTCAGCAACGTTGTTTGAACATGGTTGATCGAGAGAATAAGCTCTTTGGATAGCAAGACCTTCTGGCGACACAAGAACAATTCCAACTCCAGTAACAATGTCACCATTAGGACCTATTCTTGAAGCTCCGTCAAAGAATAGACGCCAAATAGGATCGTCTTCAGCAATTTGGTTTGAATCTAGGACTTCATCTGGGATTTCATCATAGAGTTTTAAATTTTCTGGAATTGAATGAGCAGCCAGAAAATCAGCTAAAGCTTGCCCTTTGACTGATTTCTGAGGAATATAGTGCATATCATATTGAGCAAGTAAGATTCCCCAGTTAGCCAATCGAGAATTCAAAACACTTGGTTTCTTCATCATGACCCGTATGGGATTAATCCTGGAAATGACATGAATAGTCTGGCCAATGATATAATATCGTGTCTTTTGGACAGCGAACATCAGGGCTAGACATTCTTTTTCGACCGGTGAATAACGAGGTTCAGCTCCGGTCATAGTACGACTGAGATAATAAATGGCTTGTTCATGGCCATTTTGATTCTTTTGAGCAAGCAATGCACCCAATGAATGACTCATTGCTCGGGTATATAGGAGGAACGGTATTCCTGAGACGGGAGGTACCAATATTGGAGGGCTCATCAGATATTGTTTTATATCATCGAATGCCTTCTGACATTCATCATTCCAGATAAAAGAAACACCTTTCTTCATAAGTTTGTTGAATGGTCTGCAGCGTCCTGAAAGATTAGAGATGAATCTCCTGATATAAGCGATCCTTTCTTGAAATCTTCGTAGCTCTTTTAAGGTGCGTGGAAGACGCATCTCTTGGATGGCTTTGATCTTCTCGGGATCCACGTGTATACCTTTCGAGGTAATGACGAAGCCGAGAAATTTACTACTAGAGACGCCTAAGAAGGACTTAGTAGGGTTCATCTTTAATTGATGCTTACGTATTAGATCAAATATAGTCTTCAAATCTTGGATGTGATCCTCCTTTTGTCGACTTTTGACTGCAATATCATCAACGTAGCATTCGACTGTTTTCCACAAATGTTCGCGGAATATAGTGCTCATGGCTCGTTGATAAGTTGCTCCTGCATTCTTGAGACCGAATGGCATAACTGTATAACAGTATGTACCGATCGGCGTTCTGAAAGAAGTGTGTTTCTCGTCATCTGGAAACATTTTAATCTGATTGTACCCAAAATACCCGTCCATGAATGACATCCGTTCAAACCCACAGGTATTATCGATCATGACATCAGTGATTGGTAGAGGGAATTCGTCTTTAGGACATGTCGCATTGAGATCGCGGAAGTCTATGCATACTCTGATCTTGCCAGTCTTTTTAAGAACATGAACTATATTAGCCACCCAATCGGGATGTTGTTCCTCTCTAATAAACCCAGAGGCCATGAGTTTATTGACTTCAGCTTCAATTGCATCCATGATGTCTGGACGAAATCGTCGCTGTTGCTGTTTGACCGGTTTAGTATTCGGCATGATATTGAGTTTATGCGTTGCGATTTGTGGATCAAGTCCTGGCATATCTTCATAACTCCAAGCGAAGACATCAATGTATTCACGAATAAGTTTAATCATGTCTTGCTTATCAATTTTTGAAAGACTTTCACTGATGAATATTGGTTTGGGGGATCCCTCTTCGCCAACATTTATTAGAACAAGTTTGTCTTCAGTCGGAGGTTCTTTTTGCTCGAATCGGAACTCCCATTGATTATCTAACCTTTGGGCCCATTGTTCTGATTCAGGTGAGATTTCAAACTCGTCTTCGTCTTCATCACTTTCTTCAGAACGGTCAATAGAGACCATGTTGGAAGACAGAATGTTGCAGTGGAAGTCACCGATACTTGTATCAGAATCCCAAGAGGTAGTACTAGAAGAATCAGATCTCCTATCTTCGTCAGATTCGGGATCTTCATGGACAATATTGATAAAAGGAGTAGGAGCAAGATAACCCAATCCGCATTTTGTTCTCCCATATTTCAGAGAAGGAATTCGGACAAGCATTTTTTTTTTCTTTACCACTATTGAGACCAGTTCTGAAGTCATAGCCCATATTTTTAATGATGTCTTTAGATTGCTGACTATAACGACGTAATTGTAATCTTCCAGTATCATCGTTTTTGTCATCATCTTCAGGGTTAGAAGGATTTTGGGGCCCTTTGTAAAAGACTATTGGAATGTCTCCTGGCTTTCTGCTGGGAACTAGAAAGTATGAAGTTTGTACTGATTCTAGGGATACATCTGTATGGAAAGTCTGTACAACTCCTATGGTAATTGTTCTTAAGTCATCTAACAAATGTAAATAACTATGAACATGATTACACACATCAATATACTGCAAAGATGGAGACTTTTCATTAAATTTAAAAGTAGCAGTATTTACATTGGAAGAAGGCTGAGCCTTAGAAATCTTAGCCAAATCAATGACTAAAGGGGGAGAAGAAGAGCGAGAAGAAGTTTTGTTTCGATTAAGATCGATAACAAATGGCTCAGAAGAGGTGAGCTCCCTTGAAGTCTGAGATGGAAGAGTAGTCCGCCCGCCAACAGGGATTACCAGCGTATCCTGTTTTATATGTGAAGATACAGGAACTGTAGTACGTCCACTGACAGGAATGATCAGTGTATCCTGAGTAGACGACTGAGGTAATGGAGAGATCCGTCCACTTACTGGAATGATAAAAGAACCTTCTCCAGAGGGCTTGAGAGATTGTTGCTGAGTAGTTCGACCTTTAACAGGAATTATTAAGGTCTCACTTTGCGAATCCTCTTTCTCCATAGCTTGTATCACCCTTGTATATTCTTCTTTGTACATTCGGGAATCATTGAAATAAGCTTCAACCCCATGGAAGGGATTCATATCAGCAACTTCCTTTTGAACTCTTCCATTGTTGTCAATGTATTTAAAACACTGATGAAGAGTAGAAGGCACCACATTATTTTCATGAAGAAAGGGCCTCCCCAGAAGAAGATTGTAAGATCCCATGATCTCAATCACATAGAAAGTGACTTTGGATCTGAAATCACCTATCTGAAGTTTGAGATGAATCTTTCCCAAAGGCTCGCTTCGGCTTTGATTGAATCCTAGGATAGTAGTAACCGTCTTGGAAAGCTTGTGAAGAGAAATTTTTAGTTCATCCAACAAACTCTTTGGCATTATGCTTATAGCAGACCCTGGATCAATGAGGATACGATCTATCTTCATCGTATCGATATAACCGGTGTAATAGAGAGGCCGATCATGTCGATTATCCTCTAATAGCATGTCGTCTTGTGTAAAGGTGATATTTGGGATAATCTCCAATACACTGTTGCAATGTAAGCAAGTGGCAGGTTCTTCACCTGGCTTTTTTAATTGTGCAAGACAAGAGTCAGCCTGAAGGAGTGCTTCACTTAACGTCTCCCGAGTCTCTTTGGAAAGACGTAGAAGTTCAAAGAGAGACATTCTAGCTGGAGTATTAGCAAGTTGAGCTAGAATGTCGAAGTTATAAGGCTTCTGAAGTCTAAGAGGAGGGGACTTCTTGATTGGTTTATCAAACCGAGCCTGTTGTTTGCCTTTCTCAAGAGCTGTGGGCTTGGAAGGAGCAGGTTCAACCGGTGCAGTGGAAGGCATAGGTGCAGTGGATGATTCTTCTTCAAGAGAAACATTAGGAACATCTTTGTCAGCAGGAGGGATATCAGGAGTATCCTCAGGATTCTTGGAATAATCCTTTAGATAAGGTTTCCCTGTTCGAGTAGCACCAGCAAGTGCTTCTTCCTTGTCTTTCGGCTCTGTGTCAGGAGTAGATCCAAGAGAAGTCATATGACATGACTTAATCTTTCCAGCCTTCTCAGACTTTCGAGGAATAGTCTTTTGAAGAGGAGGAGATTCAAAATCTGCCACTAGATCAGGATGAATCCATATGATTTCTCCTGTTTCTATAGTGATTGGTACTAATCCTTCAAACTGTGGAGGAGGAATATTCACTATTTTAAGAGTTGTCTTGGGAATAGGAACAATCCCGCTTTCAAGGAGTTGAGGAGGGAAATCTCCGAATTGCATAGAGACGACGTTGGAGGTGACGGTCTTCTCTTTCGGAGTAAGAGAGATAGCTCCAGATTTAATCATTTCTTGGATCTTTCCTTTCAGTACATAACATATACGAATTGTATGACCTAACATTCTGTGGTATGGACAGTATTTAGGATGATCCGTCTTACCAGCTTCATCAGATTTCTTGATCTCAGGTAATTGTATTTTATTACCTTTCAGCAGACATTCAAAGATACCAAGGACATCGTCGTCATCAAAAGAGTATTCTTCTTTGGGGCGAGGTGCTCTTGGTTGTTGAGTTGTAGAGGCAGGAGGAGTTTGAACAGTTGATGCATCTTTACTCTGAAGATTAACTTCAAGGGTTTCTTTTCCCTTGCGATTATTGGATTTAGCATTATTGTTAGTACCTTGACCTGTTTCCTTGGGAGTCATCTGCACTCCTAAGCCTTTGAAAGTTTCAGCACTAATTTCTGCGGCTTTGGCACTAACAATGAAGGAAGGCCAATCTTGAAATTGAGTAGATCCTGTCCACATGCTGATGATTGGTAACAAATTTGATTTACATGTGTCGATGGTGACAGCATCAGGAGTTCCAAGAGGCATCTTCAGAGCTTCTCTTCGAAACCGTTCAATAAAATCCTCTGTAGTTTTATTATTTTTCTGCTTGATTCTAATAAGAGCAGACATAGTCATGTCATTGAGCCCTTTATAGAACCGTTCAAGGAACATTTGTTTGAAACCGGCAAATGAGGTAATACACCCATCAGGGAGACTTCTATACCATTCATAAGCCGTTCCTTTGAGACATCCGACAAACACCCGAGTAAGGAGGGTGTCACTTGGTTGCAGTTGGTCAGTCATTACTTCAAAGTGATTAATAAATTGACTCGGAGAAGTGGTTCCATCATAGAATGAGATAGTAGGAGGCTTGTATTTAGGAGGATACGATACTTGCTTCCATTCTATCGGATAAGGTTGCTTGATGCCTAACCTTTGTAAACCGTCCTTCTGTTTGAATGCCTCAAATTGAGTTTTGAGATTTTTCAATTCTTCAATAACGACTCCGGAGGATTGTGGAGTTGTAGCTTGCAGAGAATAGTTGGGAGGAGGAACAGCATTATAAGCACTACCCCCAGCTCCGGAGAGACTAGGATTTAATTGAACTTGCCCAGGAGTATTGGATTGTACTGCTGGAGGAACATGTACTGGACTTACACCAGTGTCAATTGGTATGGCATCTGGTACAGTCTGTCGATTTTGTATTTGGGTTGCCATGAGTTCATACATCGACTTCATAGTGTCAGCCATAGATTTTATTTGCTGCTCCAAAGAAGCAATTCTTTGTTCTTGAGGAGTCAAGGAAGAAGAAGGTTCATCAGTATTCCCATCGACCATATAAGTCATGACTGTACGAGGGATTATTGATGAACTGGTGGATGTTGTATGTTCTGAATCATTACTTTGTGTATCAAAGTCATTTGTAGGAGAACTACCCCCAGTAGGAAGAGGTGGGAAGTTAGATTCTCCAAGAAATTCAGAATCATCTTCAGAAATCAAAGTCCTTTGACTAGAAGCCAGGGCTCTTGCTCTGGTGCTTCTATATACTCCATCTGGACTATCAGTTCTACCCCCAGTATCCCGAGAGGTCATATTGACAGAAGCAAACAGAAGTTCATCTTCATCAGGCATGGGTTCACACTGAATCCGATTGAAGACAGATTGTCGTTTAGTTTGACATCTGCATTGCATTATGACTCTCAGTTGAAAGTCACAGTTATGATCAACATGGTCTTGATCTATTGATTGACATCTGCATTGAATTATGACTCTTGGCTGGAAGTCACATTCAGCATGATCCATTCACACAGAATTATTCCTTCTCTTCTGTTGAAGGTGTTCTCGTAGATCTGTCTGTGAAGATTGAGGTACATCAGAGAACATTCTTTGTGCATTTTTAGGAATATATTTTCGGTTCTTGGGTCTCGATGGCTCTTGATTATATAGAGAGTGATTAATATGAGCCACATAATTTCTAGCATACTCTGCATTTGGATCTTTTATTTTCATATCCGATTGGTGTGGTTTCTTAACACCGGAAGTACTTCCAAAACGGATTTGATTAAGTTTTGCTCTTAGATCAGTTGGAGGTAACACATTGGTTTTTAAAACTTGGAGTTTTCCTTCCATTGATCTGGATATTTGCAGAGAAGGAAGAGTTGAACCACCCCCTTGATTAGGAGTTGGTAACAGACCTTCTTTTATAGACAAATTATGTGTCCAATTCGAAGAAGTCGCAGAAGAAGACATTAAGGAATGTTTCTTTTTCGACTTATTCAAGTTTTGAGACATAGAATGTCCAGAAGGAAGAGTAGTCAAAAGACCATCTCCTTTTCTTTGACTAACAAAATTGTCAGTCAAAGATGTTCCTAAAGTAAACACTACAGGAGCAGAAGAAACAACTAAAGAGTTATTTCTTTTCGAAGGGACTTTGTGTGGAGGAGTTCTAGCAAGACCACCCCCAGTTCTAGTAGAACTTGGCAAAGAAGAAGAGATAGCTAAAGAGCTATTCTTCTTTGAGTATGCTGGTGACAATTTGGCTAAGGAGCCAGTATTGTCAGCGTATAGAGTCTTGGCTAAAGAGCCAAATTTTGGTACGCACACTGAGTCAGAAGGAATTGACTTGGAAATACACGCTGGAACAGTTTTGGCTAAGGAGCCAGTATTGTCAGCGTGACCTTTGAATTTAGAAATACACGCTGGAACAGATTTGGCTAAGGAGCCAGTACTGTCAGCGTGACTTTTGACTTTGAGATTGCACGTTAGAACAGATTTGGCTAAGGAGCCAGTACTGTCAGCGTGGCTTTTGAATTTAGAAATACACGCTGGAACAGATTTGGCTAAGGAGCCAGTACTGTCAGCGTGACTTTTGAATTTAGAAATACACGCTAGAACAGATTTGACTAAGGAGTTAGTGCTGTCAGCGTGACTTTTGACTGCTGTCGTCTTCGAGCACACAAGAGTGTGCGTGCTTGAAGTAGAGTTCTTGCCAGTGTTAGGAGTAGACACTGTGGCAGAAACTTCACCCTTGGTTGCCAATAGATTCTTAGGGACATAGACAGATCGTCCCTTCGACTTGGCAGTGGTGATGGAGGCTGAAGTGGGCTTACCACCCTTAGCCCGCTGCATTTATTCATAGGCAAGTTGATCGAATTGGATCGATATCACCTTCTTCGTCGAGCCGACTGACGAAGTGTCGCATTGAGTTGTTGCCATCTCAGAAGAGGAGATGGTTTTCCCCAGCAGAGTCACCAATTTATTTTCCATAAATAAATTCAATTTATTTATTGTGTTTCTGGGAAAATTACAACTGTAGGAATCCGATCTAGAAGACGATCGCTTTATCCCTTGGACGATGCGAAGAAGAAAAGCTCTCAAAATTTTGACAGTAATTTAGATAACTATGTATCTGTACAATGAATGAGAAAAAGAACTCTATTTATAGAGTCAAAAATAACTGAAAAGATAACTGTCTTCACAGCCTGTGCCTAGTTAAAAATCACGCAGGATTTAACATACGCAAGGTTATGAGCAGTTACTGGACGTGACCTGTAACTGTTGGACACATGGCAATCATACATGAGTCGTGTGCAAGTTACAGGACACGCGGGTGAGAGATCAGTGGCATAGCTGCCACGTACTCCAATTTAATGAAATCTACGCAGACTTGTTGAAGACGAAATCCACGCAGACTAGGGTCAGAAAGCTTCAAAATCTACGCAGACTTGGGGCAGGAAGCTTCAGAATCCACGCAGACTTGGGGCAAAAACCTTCAGAATCCACGCAGACTTGGGGCAAAAAGCTTCAAAATCCACGCAGACGTGGGGCAGGAAGCTTCAGAATCCACGCAAACTTGAGACAGAAAGCTCAAAATACACGCAGACTTGTGGAAGGAACATAGAAGTTCAAAATACACGCAGACTTGAGGAAGGACTGCCAGTTGTCTTGATTCGACGTACCTCGACTGACACAAAATCTCTGACAGTGATTGCCTTGTCAGTCGCATTAAATGACAATAAGCTCTTTTGGTACGCCAACTTGGTGAAGGCTGAGTCTTATTGAAGAAGATTTCAAAAGTCACGCAATAGTCGGCTGTGATCTCTCGAGTTCCATGCATACGTGACATACGAGGAGACATTCTTCGACTGTCGTGCTGTCAGTCATAATGACACTTCTGACAAATGATGAGCTGTCTCTAGCGTGATTTTTAAACATTGTCTTGATCAACTCAGCGTGACTTTTAGACTCTGTTCTGATCAACTCAGCGTGACTTTTGGACTTTGTCCTGATCAACTCAGCGTGACTTTTGGACTTTGTCCTGATCAACTCAGCATGACTTTCATCTTTAAGGCCTACAGGCGTAGGCTGGGCGTGGCCCACGTATTCGTACCCGTATATCCGGGTACGGGTTATGACACATTTTTAGTGGTGGCCCATGCAGGTCAGTCTTTGCTATTAATGCGAAGTCATGGTAGTACTTGAGCTTATCTGTAATACTACGAGCCTGCCCTAGGATTAAGGTTGAGTCATAGAATATTTTAGAATTTTGGTACTCGGTCACATATTAGTAACTCTTAGTAGATTCCAGGGATGACCCCTGGGAATCTTATTTCGAAAGCTTTTTAAATCTTTTCCCACTTGTTTCTATTCGTCTTGATTTTTGAAATATTGTTCGTATCAAACTTTATTCTTTCTTGGGATGAGTTGTGGATCCCAGAGGGAAGGTATAAGTTGAACTTATATATCTTCTAGGTTGAAACGGGAATATAATTTGCCAGTCTCATATCAGGTTGAGATTATTTTAGATTATATTCCAATGATTTCCTTTATCTTGACCTAGATCGTACCTTTGGGAACTTCTCCTGAAAACTTTTCCTAAATCCTGTCTCGAAATCTGTTCTGCTAGTTTTCATTTCTTATCCTTGATTCATCGTTGAATTTTAAATCTTGATGTTCGTTCGTTGTTGACTTTAACTTTGTATCTAAGATCAATTTTTATGAATTGAGTTAAGATATTCTGATAAGCATATTCGATGAGAACGATAAATGTCTACTTTATTTATGGAGTTTAGAATTTATCGCAGTCATACTAGCTAGCACGACATGGACATGGAGCCTGATTTTGGATATACTATCCTAGTTATAGAATTTAGATTCTCTTGCAGCCATACCGGTTGGCGTGGTAAGGAATCTAGATGACATAATTGTAGGGTGTATACCTTAGTTATGGACTCCATCGTTTATTGCAGCTATGCTTACTGGCGTGGCAAAAATTCTGGCAACATAATTTCAGGAAGACGTGTATTGTTATCGGACTGTATCTTAAATCGGATCATTTCGTCATGACCAGATGAGCAAGAACAAATTCTTATCATTATCCTTCCCCGTCTTGGTTAACTCTGTCTATCTACAGCCACAATTAGGATTTTCTCAACATGATTGTTTGTGTTCCATCTTCCTATGATTTGACTAAACTCTTTTTCACTAGCCTCTTGAATAATTCTTCTTGTCCTTCCCGATAATTGTTGAATGTGCCTCATGGATTGATTCGGGGGAAGTTCGAAAAGTAATTTATCCTTGTATTACGGAATCGGGAGTTTGCATCCAGAGAAATACTGGCGAGACATGACTTCGGATAACGGCATCATGGTTAAATATGCTTTTTTGAATTCTACTTGGACCACTCCCTAAGTATTTTGACTAACATCTTCTCCCTTATTTTGCAAAAAATTATTTGGAAATATTCCACGGATTTAGCCAAGTTAAGTTCAGGAACCTGTATTATCTGGCATGGCAGCTGTGCACTGCAGCCATCCGTTGTATTATGGAACGAGGAAGTTAATTATAGCCAGATGCACACTAGCGCGATAGTAACTTCATGTGACATAATTACGAAGGTATATGGTTCTTGAGTTTTACTTTGACTACGTGTTATGCATCTCGTTTGGCCTCGTACTATTCTTGAAAATATTTCGACAATCTTTCCTGTCTTGCTTGACCCTTACCTTGGTTGAATGTTGATATGGATTGCTAGACCCAATCTTAGGCCCTGTTACCTTCTATTTTGATGATTGGATAGCCAGACCTAGTTAACAGATTCTGTAGTATAACTATAATATGTTATTATGTGTGATTGTGAAGAGTATATTTTCTTGGGGATTCATTAGGTTAAGCTTATAGGACAGATACGAGTGACTGATTATAGTGGACTTAGAAAACCATTAAGGACGATTAGTTTGATAGTATAGATTGATTTTAAGGTACCTAAGAAGGAGTAATAAAATATTATATTTAGTGACTACGGATTTAGGACTAGAATCTTGTGCTTAAATTTGAGGGTCTATATTCAGGAGTTCTTGAGTAAAAGAGAGAAGGCTCAATACCCAGAATAGATTTTGAATGTACAATTTCAAGGAGCTGGTGATTAATAGGATAAGGATACTTAGGACGGGATAAGGAAACAAATAAATTGCTTTTGAGATTAGAATTTTGGTTGATGGCCAATCATTGTTGATATATACGTATCTCGAGGATGACCTATATTTTAGAGTATATGTAAAGGTTCTTATTGATATGAAGATTCTAAGGGGTAAAATGGCATAGTTTTTATGGAAGAAGCTTGATGAACCTGAACCAAAATACCAGTAGAGAGAAACAACATAGATGATCACAAGGGTAGCAGATTTAGAACTGTAGCCATAGCAGTTGCATGTTTTAGCTTGACCTATTGGATGATTTTAATTTCGAGGACAAAATTTTTATAAGGTGGGTAGGATTGTAAGCCCCTGAATTTAGGGCTTATTTTTTTCAATTTTATAAATCAATTATTTTGAATAAATATTATTATTTGATTATTATTTGATTTAATGCTCATTACCGTGACTTGGAATTCTAGAGCATCAGGGATGCCAGTCTCTGGAAACTTTCTTCTTGAAGTTTGTAGTAGACGAGATTATCTTCACATTGATATTTCGTGTCCCACTCGAACTTGTTCTCTTGTACTCTTTTGCTTCGCGCAAGTTCGGATCAATTTAGACCATTTAATTATTAATTGATTTCCCACTCTTTTCCTTGATCCTCATAAGCACGTTACCATGACTTTTAATTTAGGAGCACCATACTAGTCTTTTTCTTGAAACCAACTTGTCATGCCTGATCTACTCGAGACGCTCTTCACCCATGACCTTCGTGTCCCACACAGACACTCCAATTTGTGCTTCATTTTCTTCGCACAACTTTCGGGTCAATTTAGGCCAATTAATTATCTACCGTAAAACCTGATTTAATTTCCAATTTAATTTTCGGGCCCGACATCGATCCAACCTAGTCGACCCCAAATATGGACATGGCCTACACGAAGCCTACTACCCGCATGACACTTCTGTTCCATTTATTTGAGTCCCCACATGCTACTTATTTATCCATGATTTTAAATATCCATTTTAATTCAATTATTGCCTCCTGTCCGATTTTGATCCGACCCGGCTCGACCGGACCCGAGCCCAAGCTCCATATTGTTCTTTCATGACTGCCCAAATACCCCACATAATTTTCCTACTTTTCCTATTTTAAAAATATCTATTCCCTCTCTCTTACTAAAATATCTCTCTCTTAAGTATCTTATATATATATATATATATATATATATATATATATATATATATATATATATATATATATATATATATATATATATATATATATATATATATATATATATATTACACTCACCCTCTCTCTCCTACTCTCTCACTTCCAACACAAACCCCCCCCCCCCCCCCATCACAGCCGACTTCACCCACTCCCTCTCTCTACTTTTTCTCTATTCTCTTCCTATAATATCTTTCTCTCTCTCTCTCTTTCTATTTTTATAATATCCTCACATCACTCTCTCTCTCCTATTATCACTTAACCCCCTACCGCTCCTGTACGAGCAGCCTACCCCCTCTCTTTCAGCCGACTCCCTCTCCCATCACAACTTCTTCTCCTCTCCACACTCCTTCTCCTTCTTCTTCTTCATTTCCTTCATTTTTTTTTCTCTTCTTCTTCTTATTCTTTGTTCTTCAAAGAGAGCAACATCACCACCCTCACCATTACCACCTCTCCAAGCCGAGCTACACCAAACCGCCACCACCTCCTCCCTCTCCAATCGTGCGCCACCGCCGCATCGCCACGACGCCGTCGTACTAGCCGTGCGCACAGGCGCAACAGCAGCAGCAAGCAGCAGTTACAACACCAGCAGCGACTGCCATTCGCCGCGGGTGGCCGCACGCCACCGCGTGGCCGGCCGCCCATGGCTGGGCGACCCCGGCGAGCACCCCCTTCCCGCTCTGTCATCCCCGATGCGGGAAACGGGCTATTCGTGCGTTTGGCACGGGTTCCCGCCGTGACGCGCGCGGGAACGGAACACAGAATCGCGTCTCGAACCAGCAATTTCGTACACTTTTTTTGAGAAATCCGACCGTTGGATCGGCGATTTCTTCGCTCTGTTACAATCTCGGTATATCCCTCTTCACCGCTGTCAAGTTTGAACCGTTAATTTTATCGTTTGGTACCTCAAAACCGGCCACCAAGTTGACGTTTTAATTTGAACTGTTTTTGGACAGTTTCGTGACGCCAACTTCGCGGGTTCGTATCTTCGTCGTTGCAGCTCCGGTTGGCGTGCTACCAGTTCTGGTGCACAGCTGGCATAACCCTCTTCCTGCCTCCTTTAAGTTTCATTTCATTATAAGCACGTTTGGTTGGTCGAATTCGACGCTAAAGTTGGCCGTCCGATTTCTTTAATTTGCACTTGTTAAATTCTATTTTTGAACCCGGGACTCCGGATTCAATTTCTGACACCACCAGTAGACTCGTGGCATCGTTCTGGTATGTTTTCATATAAAGTTTGTTAGATTTGGAGGACGTGGGCCCTGGCACACATTTCGGTGCAAAGCGGGCCCCATAGTCCGGGTCAACGGGACTTTTTGACGCCGGCTCATCGGAATCCAATTCCGGATATACCGTTGAGTTCGTATCGTCATTCTGGACTCGTTGACATATAATTTGCTAGGTTTTAGTGGACATTGGTTCTGGCACGCATTTCGGTGCAAGTCGGATACCAATATCCGGGTCAACGTGTCATTTTGAGCTCGGCTCATCGGAATCCAATTCCGGATATACCGTTGAGTTCGTATCGTCATTCTGGACTCGTTGACATATAATTTGCTGAGTTTTGAGGACATTGGCCTCGACACGCTTTTTCGTGCAAATCGGATTTCAATGTCCTTGTCAACGGACCAATTTGAGATCGGGTCAACGGAATCCAATTCTGGATATACCGTTGGATTCGTATCGTCATTCTGGATTCGTGGACATATAATTTGTTAGATTTTGTACACTTTTATTTTGGCATATTTTTCGGTGCAAAGTGGGTCCGACACGGACACCATTTTGGCCCGAAATTACCTTTTTGCTCCTATGTCCAAATTGGACTTATAGGCAGGCTATTCTAGCTGATTTGACCATTCTGGACACGTTGGTGATGGTTGTTTCACCATCCGACAACATCTGTAGGTTTCACCCTATTATTATAATCTTTCTCCTTTTGTGGTATTTTGAGATCCATCGATTCCAGTGATTTCACAACCACTGAAATTGAATGTGTTGACCCTGTACATGTTTATAGAGACTACCTTTGACCCAATTTGACCATGGTTGACTACTTTGACTGAACGTCGAAGTAGAGTCAACATTTGACCTAGGTTAGACTAGTTTTGACCTTGGTTGACCACAGTTGACTATTTTGACCAAAAGTCAACCGGAAGTCAACCGTAGCCTAAAATTGACCAGAACTTGACCGAAGTTGACCAGTGGACCCAAAGTCAACTGTTAGTCAACATTAGTCAAGTTTGACCCGAGTTGACCTAGGGTTGACCAGAGTTGACCAGTTGACCAGAAGTCAACTGTAAGTCAACCCTTGACTTAGATTGACCTAGTTTGACTTGCCTTGACTTGTCTTGACCTAGTTTGACTTAGTATGACTTGATTTACTTTCAAACCCTTATATTGATACAGTATTCCACCTATAAGTCCTCGAGGCACCGTTCTTGGACCAGTTGACATATTCCACCAGATCTCAGGCGAGTACATTCTCTGATAATATTTCTGTTTTATGATATCGTTTATGTTTCTTGTATTTAGTGTAGATACCCTTGTTCTCTTGACACATTGTTCACACGGATTGGTATTTCTCTGGATCCCGTCATGAGATGTTATTTCTCGCTTTCCTTGGTATATCTTGTGCAAGTTTTCTTGTTTCTTGTGCATTGTATAGACACGATTCCTACGAAGGCTAGCTACCCTCTCGGAGAATCGCATGTCATGATGTGTCATGGTTGGATCCACTATACTAGTCGGGGACGAGGAGTATTAGTGTAGATGTGTGGTCAATACCCGCCTTGTATATCTTGTGAACCTTGTGAATGCCAATCATATACCACACGTATGGTTGGCTAGATTATGACCTTGTGCAGACCCAAGCCAGCCACATGTTGTAGCTAGTACTCACACACTTAGATAGATGTTTCTTGATTCTTGTCCATGCCATGATCAGTTTTACTTGCCTTGTTCTAGCTCTAGAATTACAGCTTACCTTGCCATGATACTCACATGTACATTTCATGATTTCTTGTATATTCTCTCTATTTACTGCTACATTTTCAATATCGTCTAATTAGAACTGTTATTTGAGATTTGTGCTCGTTCCATCCTGACTGGATATGTTGACAAAATTTTAGGAGTAGTTGTGCCTTCACTATTGGACTTCATGATATTGCTAGCTGAGGTGGATCTCACTATTCTTCTATGTGAGTTGCCTGGTAGTTATCCTTAGTTAGTCTTATTGTTCCTTCTTATTTTCATATCTTATGATCCTTGTAGATTCTAGTTGTTCTAGTGATATTGTTATTATTTCGTCTTATCTTTCTTAGTTTTCGTGATGTGTCATGAGTACATTTCTAGTTATGGATCTTTAGATATTGTCGTTTGTATAGTATACTTGACAGCGCTCTACCGTCGATACTGCGGCGTAGGCTGGGCATGGCCCACGTATTCGTACCCGTATATCCGGGTGCGGGTCGTGACATGACCAGTTGACTGAAAGTCAACAGTTGGTCAACATTAGACTAGTTTGACCTAGGGTTGACCTAGAGTTGACCAGAGTTGACCAGGGTTGACCAGTTGACCAAAAGTCAACTGTAAGTCAACCTTTGACCCCGTTTGACCTAGTTTGACTTGGATTGACTCCCAGTGACCTGGTACGACCTAGTATGAACTAGTATGACCTAGTATGACTCAGTTTGACCTAGATTGACCTAGATTGACTTAGACTTGCATTCATGACTTAAATTAGTTTCCTTTTTCAGTATAAAACCCTGTTTGACTCATAGTATCTTATTTTAGGTCTGTGATTACTCTGAGCGTCTGTTCACCTTATCAGGTCAGGACCACAGGCGAGTACATTCACTTATAGTTTTCATTGTCTTGATATCTGCTATATCCGATTCAGTTGTAGTGTCTTACTTAATTCCAGACACGATACTTCACGGACTAGTATATGTTGGATCCTGTCATGAGATGTTGTTCCCAGATTACTTGGTATATTGGTACAAGACTCAACTTATTACTTGTACTTGTATAGACATGGACTTGGGAGTGGGCTGATCACCTGCTTTTGAATCTCGTGTTATGACGTGTTATGTCCGGATCCTTTATACTATTCGGGGATGGGGAGTTATTCGTGATTGTGTGATCAAAATCCCTACTTGTTCTTCACACATGTACTCGATACTTGTCTATAGCTACTTGTTCACAACTTTTCATGGTGACCGGCCTTATCTTCACACTTGTTGCTTCACACTTGTTATTTGTTCGTAGCCGGTCAGATGGAAAGCCTGAACATGTTTTTTCTAAGCTGATCACATAACGCACTAATAATTCAAGGCACCTTTTATACTTATTTATCCTAGGAGGCTAAGTTCTGTTCGGGAGAAGAGTTACAACCCCGGTCCTCGTTTGGTTTAAGGGTTGTAACTTGGCTTCCGAATAGTTCCTAAGCAATCCTACATATATATTGTCGTCCTATTCAGTACTCATATCTTGATATACAGATTTCATGTTAATTTTGTCTTGTATTTTATTACAATGTCTCTTATAGAATTTGTCAATTCATATGGAACTGCTGTTGGTATTTGTACTTGCTCATTTTTCTGACAGGATACCGTTGACATATTACAGATGATTCTGAGGCAGATTGTCCAACCTATTATGGGGTCGAGTCTGATGGAGTAGACCCGGACTGTGGCTTGTTAGTAGAGCCACTAGACTTTGCTCACCCTGAGTAGTGTAGCTTAGTTAGGTTTGCCTGGCCTGCGAGCCAGCTAGTACTTTTCAGACTGTAGTAGTTATATATATTTTATGTGACTCTGTGATGATATGTATAGCTCTGGACTTGTGTGGATCTTGGACTTATTTTCTGCTTTCATCTATCATATTTCCTTTTCGTACTATCTACCTTAGTTTTACATTTGTGATTGAGACTGTATTGCTATGTCACCTCCATTCGGAGTGTATATACTGCACAGGTACCTTTATCTGTTTTAGTCGTAGTATTTACAGACCCTATATACAGCGTTCTACCGCCGATTCTGCGACGTAGGCTGGACGTAACCACGTGCTCGTGCCCCTCTTCAGGGTACGGGTCGTGACAGTAGAGGAGATTTTTATTCCGACAACCCCCTACAATACTCAAAATTTTCCCTTGGTAAAACCTTCGTGAGCATATCCGTTTTATTGTCCTTTGTATGAACATTCTCAAACATCGCGTCCTTCGTCTCTAATACATCTCATATCCAGTGATATCGAGTTGCAATATGCATAGACGAACTATGAAATGTTGGATTCTTCCCAAGGTGAATAGCACATTAGCTATCATAAAGCAAAACATATTGTTATTACTTGAGCCCAATGTCCTGCATGTTCTTCTTTGTCCATAATAATTCCTTGCAAGCCTTTGCCGATGCAATGAACTATATCTCTGTCAAAGAGAAGGTAACACACTTTTGCAACAGAGACTGTCATGAAACTGCTCCATCAACAAATATTATGACAGAGCACGAAGTTAATCTTCTGGTATCCACATCCCCAGTCATATCAACATCGGTATACCAAACCAACTTCGACTAGTTACTCCCGAATGAAATCTTCCAATTAGCAGTGCCCAAAAGATAATGAAGGATCCACTTTATTGTCCTATAATGACCCTTCCTAGGTTGGAAATATATATATGCTAACCATACCTACTGCATGAGAAATATCTGGCCTTGTATATACCATGATATACATGAGACTTCCTACAGCTGAATCTTCTAAAACTTTCTTCATATCTTCCTTTTCATCCTTGGTTTATGGACATTGCTCAACATCGAGCTTAAAGTGGGATGCAAAAGGGGTGCTCACTTTCTTCAGCCCATCCATCTCGAAACGTTAAAGTACTCATAAATGTACTTCTTTTAGGATAAACAAAGCAACTTGGACTCTCTCGGAGATGATCTCCATCCCAAGAATAGTCTTTAATGCACCCAAATCTGTCATAGAGAAGGTCGTGCCCAGTTGGCATTTCAACTCCATTATCTTGGTGGCATTTCAACCCACAAGTAGCATATCACATAGAGCAGTAAAATGATAAAATCATTCTCGGCCAAATGCTTCATAAATGCGCAATAGTATGGCTTCGTACGTGCATAACCATGCTTCCTCATAAGTTATTCAAACTTTATGTACCCCTATCGTGGAGCCTGCTTCAGGCCATATAGACTCTTCTTCAACCGGCAGATCAAATATGACTTGTCCTTCTCACATAATCACTTTGGCTGCTTCATGCATAATTTCTCCTCTAAATCACCATAGAGGAATGTCGTCTTGACATCCATCTGCTTAATCTCCAAACTGAAACAGGCTGCTAATCCTAGCACCACTCGGATTGATGACATCTTGACGACCGACAAGAAGATTTTGTCAAAATCTACGTCCTTTCGTTGACTATAGTCTTTGACTACCAACATTGTTTTGTATTGAAGGCAATTAGCATCTTCTATCTGATTTACTCTGAACACCTGTCAATTCTTCAAAGCCTTCTAGCCCTTTGGCAACCACATCATCTCATAAATAAAGTTTGCCTGTAAGAAATTATCTTCTCATGCATGGCCTGCATCTATTTCTGATTGTGTTCGTCTTCCATCACATCTACGAAGTTTTTGGTTTCTCCTTCGTTAGTCAATAACACATACTCATCTAGTGAGTATCTCATGGATGGTCGACGTTGTCTCATGCTCCTCCGTAATGGAGCCTTTGGTGTTTGATGTGTATTGACAGCCTTATTCCTTTCATGAACTACCTCCTTGACATGCTCATCTTCTGATCATCATTAGCAGGCTGATGACCAAGTTTGGGAGTAACCTATGTATTGGATCTCCTATAACTGGATTCTATGTAGTGTCCTCTGGAAATGACTCGAAGTGTGATGACTCTAACTAAGGTAAATCCTTGGCCTCATAATACGACTTAAAGTTATGAGTGCTGGTCATGGTCTGATCCTTGACGAATATTACGTCCCTACTTCAGTAGAACTTTCCTTCCACCGGGTCGTATAGTCTATAGCTAACTAATCTTGATCATAGCCGACTCGGCTCAAGTTTGGACCTCTTGCCATTCGGTACATACACGAAGGCATTACACCTAAATACTCGAAGATGACTGTATGATGGCTCTTTGTTGTACCATAGTTTGTCAAGTACATCACTCTACAAAGGAGCACTAGAAGACAAATTAATAATATAAGCAGTAATGTTGAGAGCCTCACCCCATTAACTGTACAGTAATTTTTCCTTTGCGAGCAAATATCGTATCCTCTTCATAAGTATCATGTTTATATGCTCTATTGTGCTATTGAGACGGGGCATCTTTGGCCCAATCTTCTCGTGCCGAATCCCTTGTTCTTTGCAATAAGCATCAAATGAACCAATGTATTCGCCGCCACTATCGGACCGAACACACTTTAATTTCTTGTCCATTTTTCTTTCAACGGAGGCATGAAACTCCTCGAAAGTAGATCGCACATGATACTTGGTCTTTATAACATATACCAAAATTTTCATGGAACAATCATCAATGAAAGTTACAAGAAGCTCCATTAATTGATTTTACCTTCATTAGACCGCAGACGTTCGAGTGAATCAACTCGAGCAACGTCAACTTCCTTGATGATGGTGAGTTTGGAAAGACACCATATTCTATTTTCCAACTATACAGTGTGTGCAGCTCTCCAATTTTGTACACTTCAGTACTAAAATCATTTTCATGTTCAACAAGTAGCTCATTCCTTTATTATTGATATAACTAAGCCATTTGTACCACAACTCTGTAGACATATCATTGATTGTGTTTACCTCATGTGCCCCATGTGCACTCCCTTCTATATAGCAGAAACTGAACTTCTTGTTTCCTCTAGCAATCACCAACGAACCTCTAGAAAGCTTCCACTGATAGTTCCCAAAGAAATTGAAGAATCCCTTATCATCCAATCTTCCAATTGAGACCAAATTGAAACGAATATCGGGAACATAATGAACACCTTTGAGCACAAGAATTACTTCCGTATTTGTCTTTAAATGCACATCTCCTATAGCAACAACTTTTGACATATTTATGTTGTCCATCTTCAATACTCGACAGTCTCCTATTGTGTATATTGCAAATAGTACCTTGTTATGAGATACGTGCACCGAAGCTCCTGTAGAAGCTTTAAAAATACCAAATAATGCATTACGCCATTCACAAAGGATGCCAGGTCATATCCATCAAATAGCGCCCAGCATCAAATAGCGCTCAACAACAAATAGCGCATCTCATCAAACGGCACCTGGCTGTCACATGTGAGCTTCCTCGAGAAGCTAAGTCGTCAGTCATAATGACTGACAACACAAAAGTCGAGAAACATCCCTTCGAATTTCGAGCGCACGACGATCAAGGAGGATTATGTCAGATTGGTCATAATGGTGACTGTCGGTTACTTTGCGCCGTTTATCATTGGCACAAAGTGGCCAACTCCTCACAGAATCAATACTAAGCGCATTTCATCAATTGGCGCTCCTCAACAGTGTACACTATTCATAAACTGGCGCCAATCTATCATTCAGAAGCAGTTAAAATTACATGGCGCGCATGCTACTAATCTCGAAGAATGTACACGCAACACTGCCCACGACCAAGTGCACTTCTCTCAAAGAATTCCATGCGCCTCATACAGTTAAGCTAACCATCTGCACAAATGGGTAAAACAGAACATGGTGCGCCAAACAATGTTGTACGCCAATCATTGCAACTACCTGAAAGTTATCATAAAACTCTATAAATAGAGTTCAAAATCACTCTTCAAGGCATAATTAATGATCATAATCTTCTAAAAAGGCTGCCGCAACACGTTCAAGAGCTTTTCTCCTCCGACATCACATCGTCAAAGGGATAAATTGATCATCTTTTGATTAGATTTCTAAAGTTGTACTTCTCTAGAATCAAATTGTACTCTTGTACTTTTTTTCTTAGTTTGTAGTAGAGTTTTCTCGTGAAACCTTTGTTCTTGCAAACAAAATGACGACTCTGCTGGGGACGACTTTCTCCTTCGTGAGAAGGTGACAAGTCAATGCGATGTTGCGTCGGTCGGTACGATGCATGAGACTTTGGTCGTCGAGTTCGACCAAACTGCTTACGAATAAATGATTGGCGCTAGGGGTGCCAAGCGCGCTAGTACTAAACGTGCCACCACTGCTGCCAAGAACAAAGTGCACACAATCTGGATATCGAAGTCCACTGCTGCGCCAATTGTTGCTACTACTACTCAATACAAGGAAAAGCGCCTTATGGCCACTTTCCACTCTTCTCCAGTCCTCGACTTGGTGGAAAACTCACACGATTGTGCCTCTGTGCCAATTAATGCCAAAGCATCTCTAAACAAGAGCTCTACTTCCAAGAAAGTAGATTTTGTCACACCCCGACCCAGAAAATCGCTCGTCCTCGCATCGATTTATCCGAATCGTTCGTTCTCGCTGAGACGTGATACCGTACGAGTCTGGAGTTGCACTCGTACAAGGCAAGATAAAAAGTTCTCAAATGGTTATCTTTAATTTGATATTAGCAGTGGAAGAAAATAGAGTATACGAAATAATTCTCTTTATTGATGAATGAACTGAGATTACAAAGGCTTTCAATAGCCTAAATGAATTTGCCAGATTGGCTACAACACTCAAGTTCTCTCTTGCCCACAAAGGATTTCACCGTTCCATATATCATGTCTTCTATATCTCGGTTGCATCAATCCTGTTACAAGTCCGAGCATCAATGCGATCGTACGCTTCAAACGCTATCCATGTCTCAGCGCGATCAAGGAAAGCTCTGCCGCGAGCAGAACATATCATGAAACCTACGAGCAATCTAGTGGAGGATTAGTACTTTCGTCCTCACTGTACTGATCAAAGAACCACTTAACTAAATCGACATTTAAGTAATGTATTGATTCATGCAGCATACAATTTAGTTATCTTTCTATGTTCTCCTTAGGATCCGTTTCATGGCATATTCGAAAGTAGTAAAGCATGTTATCATGGCAAGCATGTTATATTCGATTCGTATAAGCAGGCAACTAATAGCAATCTCGTGTTGTTTCGTGACTTCCTACCAACACTAACGCACTCGTCCTTGTACCGACACAAGGTGAATATACCTCATTCCTTTCCTATCATGTTATAAGTGCTCTGTGCAGGATCTCTATGTTCCTGCACTTTTGGCCCACTGTTCCTTAACTATATGAAGGTCGTTGGTGTATCTACGCCAGAATGGATTAAAGTTGTTTCTCGTTTCTTTTCTTTTCTTTTCTTTTCTTTTCTCAATTTGGGTAGACCGACGCCTCACGGGATGTGTTGCTATCCAATAACTGGAGGCTTACCGTTGCATACTAATCTTTACAGTTTTCACAACAATAATCGGTTGCTAATCGTCTTAGAGATGTGTACCCATCAAAGTTTAACATCCCCTCCTAGGCCAAACGGTCCCGGCGTCCCAGCGCAAACCCGTTCGAGGGAACACCCGTGCATGGGAGATTATCTCCAATCCATTTCTCAAGTCCATTCGACCATGCAACACACGTCTTATTCAAACAACCAACCATATCTTGAGTCCGCGACTCAGACTTCGTATCATCTCGTATTTCTCACATTAACTTTCTATGTTCTCACATTTCATACTTCGTTTCAATGTTCAATGGCTTCATGTCCCAACTCAATGTTCATCAACCGAATGACCCAAAGGTCCCGAACATTTTTGAGGTATCATGTCACATCCGACAGTTCCGTCATATTCATGCCATAACTGTTCTCTTCGTAACAAAGCCATCTTTTATGATTCTCGTGCACGTAAATACGCCTTGACACGATTGTTCTCTATTCTTCGAGTCGGGCAAGCGATACATGCCTCGATACTGTATTTCCATGTTCTATACCATAGTGTTCAATATTCATGGCTCGTGCACTAGGAAACTCGCCTCAATTGTCTTTCAATGTGCTAGCCTTCTAACTCGTGCACGGGGGAACGAATGACTTGTGCGTTGAGGCACTCGTCGATACAGTTATCCCATGTTCAAATGGCTTACGTACCGAGATGCTCGCCTTTGCGATATTCAATGTTCAATAGCGACTCGTACGTTTGATGTATGTTTCATTTCAATTGTTCTATCAAGTGTTTGACATATACTATGTTCATCCCTCGATCGATCCATGCCCGTGGACTCGATAGGTTAAATTAGCATACAATGGTACATTTTAATTAAGCATGACGAACTAGGAAAGAAGATTCAAAGTCCCCCAACCTTAAGTCGATATGTCTTATCGTTTTGCTGAGCCGATGCGGCTCAATTTCATAACTTTGTTACACGGCCAACTCTTCTGACTTAGCCATTCGAGTACTTCGTGCTTCGTTGAATTATACGACCGATTTGGCTTACCGAGCCTATGCCTCAGTCCGTTGTGAGGCGGTGACTTGGTTTTGCGGACCCCGTTGTAAATAAGGCAAAATGCCGACCTTTTATATTTCAGCGTAAACGTATAACCTGTACGCAAAACCAACTAAAATCAATACTTGTCCGAATCGAACTAATGCCTTGTGTCGATTCAATTTCTTAGAATCTTCGAACCGAGTTAACGCTTTCTCTCGGGCCAACTTAACACTTGCATCGATCTTACTCGATGCGTTCCTTGGGTCGACATAACTCTTTGCATCGATCCAACTCGATGCATTTCTTGGGTCAACGTATTCTCGTATGATTCGCATCGATACTTAATCGGATCAACGCAACTCTTCGAGTCAACGACTTAGCATAATGCATCCTGCGGAGCGGAGCATTACATAATATACCGCTCAAAACAAGGTTCGTTCTTGAACCGAAACAAACACTCAATTCCAAGTATTTCTCTAGATCGTTTCACGATCTCATCCAACTATCGTTGTTCCATTTCAAACACTCGTGCAAGCTTTCATTTACTTTCAGTCTTTCATGCTGCTCAATTTAAATTTAGTATACAACTTGATTTGGATCATACACCTATTCAAGGCGTCCCAAAAATATGCGTATGTCAGCCAAGCCCAAAGGTAAAAAATTGGAACAAAGCTGACAGGTAAATTTTAATCCTATGCTTGCCATCTCGTACTCTCGATCGGACTTATCTTTAGCAACTGTTCTCAAAATTTTATCGCATCTTTATATTCAATACATACGTGATTCATTCAATAAAGTCACCACATGCGATGCGATTCAAAAATCATATTTCACATTTTCATAAGTCTTCGTACTGACCATCAATACCATGCGTTGCGTCAAGCCGTTGTATATCCGATCGCAATGATCCTCCGCAGCGCCTTGTATTCGAAGTCGCTGCCCAACTATTTTCGAAGTCTGGCTATGCAACTCATCTCGATATGATTTTCTTTATTGACTTGCAAATGTATCAACATTCAGGACTATGTCCGTTAGGTGACTTACCTAGACACCATGCTTAGATTCCCTCGACGCAACTTTAAATTAACATTGCACAAAGGCCACAATATATCCAACACAAAAGTTCAATTTGAGTCGACGATGCTCAAAGGCAACGATCACTTCGACACAAAGGTCTTTGCGACACATCTTATGTTCGATTCCTATGGAGTAGGAAATTTACTAGCCAAATCCCCAACTTGTTCGTCTCGCAACATCGAATATAAGTTTGATTCACGCAAGCTCAATTACAAGGTGAATCCAAATCTAATGACATAACTCGTAAGTCATTCTCTTACTGCTCGCGCTCGTGCATAGCACGATTCTCAAAATTGCCTAGACTTATCATCAAAATGCCCCACGCAATTCCATACACGATATTGTATAGGTTCTCTTATGGCTCTGTAATATTCATTTCGATTTGGTGGTCAAGTCTTCTAGGGTCAGGTGCCATGAAGCTACGCTCGATAATTGTGGATCATTAACGAAGGACAGTTACTACGAACCATGCTATATCTTATTTCGGAGCCAAATTACATTCCGACGATTTCTATGCGACTATTCGAATCCGGACAAAACCATTTCTATCGATGCAACTGATGCGCAACTATCCTCTGAGTAAAGTCATGCACTACCGTCGAAAATTTCTATTTCATGAAACATCTACTCGTATTGAGTTCGAGTCTTTCTAGCCACGGTCGACACCCGAGATGTTATACGCATCGAAACAATCGTCGATGACTTTATAGTCTCGTCCTGATCAATCACAAATTTTACGATCAATCAGTTCGAACTTCCGTATTGCTATTTTCGAAAATTTCGATATCGTAGGCCTGCCCCGTTTTGTATTCTCAAATCGTGCTTACATTTTCTCGCGTATCTATTTCGGTAGGTCATATCAATTTCGATAGTGCGAGGGTCAACTTTGAATCTACATCAACGTTGCCTTAGTTCGTATTGTATACATCCAAGTTCACTTCAAACTTTTCCATACTCATTAACTCATTTTTTCGATTCACCGCATCCCGCTATACTTTGATCGCGTAACCGAGTTACCGATTATCCAATATCGAACCCTCGAGTTATACGATCATGTCCTCTAAGTTTTGCGTATTTTAGTCGTACTTAAATGAGTTTCGCCGCAACGTAACCAACTTACTTTCTTAGGCACGATTATTCGTATGAACTAACGTTTTCATCGAAGTTGCAAGTCGTACGATCCGATTACGATTCACATCGCCAAACATTTCTATCGAGATCACAAGTCATGCGAATCGTTTATAAGTTTAAGTTTCCTATCCCGTTGATCCGATTATTGGTTCAAGGCATAATCGTTTTGTTAGTCTCGATCGTTCGACCGACTTACAAATTTTCGTCTGACGTATCATTCATTGATACTACTCCCCGCCCTTATAGTTCCAACCGATTATCGAAGAACACTTGCATCAACATACTATCATACAAATTTCTACTCGAGTCTCGATACTCTTCTGTCCGTTGCAGACAAACCTTTCGTAAATTATGCAATGTGTCAATGAAATCCATCGCACAAGTGGTGTTGCATATACCACTCAGAATCGAGCCATCCATCGCATACGAGATATATCATATACCACTCAAAAATTAAGTTATTTCCTTCGCATCATACTCGATATGAACCAACAATTTATTCTGTCTCACGATTTCCGTAGTGATCATGCCAATCACAATCGTAACTTTTGATTAATTCAAAATCTGACACAACTTGGCCAATGTACTTATTTGCCAACACAAGTTCGGTGCACAACCGAACGATTCGTTCTATCGATTTATGATTTCAGTTCCCTCTGTTGCATCTCGTGCAATGTATTATTAAATTTCATCCATTGCATCTCGTGCAACGTTTTAATTCAGTCTCATCCGTTGCATCTCGTGCAACATTTTAATTCAGTTTCCTCCGTTGCATCTCATGTAACATTTTAATTCAGTCTCCTCCGTTGCCTCTCGTGTAACGTTTTAATTCAGTGCCCTCCTTTACATCTTGTGCAACATTTTGTTTCTGATATTTAAAGCTAATACTCGAATCCGTTCAACACATTCGATTTTTAACTTTCATGTTCATTGAAACGCAACATTCACAATCAACTCGTTGTAATTCATGCATCCCACGATTTTTGTTATATCGATGCAGCCAATATTTCTCATATCGACTGCTATATTAAAACATTTAACTCATCAATGCAACCAACTTTTACGGCTCATTGCACTCAATAGAGTAAACATTTCATGACTTCCTTAGTAAACATCTTGTAATTTCCAAAACACATGCGGCAAAATTATACAATTTGTATTTGACTTATTATATGGAACATCCAGTACGGCATCGAGTAGAGTCAAGAGTAATTTTATCAGTGGTGGGCAATTCTTTGGAATTGAAATAAAGCAAGCGTCCTGAGGAAATTGAGCCTAGAGCTCTGATACCAATTTATCACGCCCCGACCCAGAAAATCATTCGTTCTCGCATCGATTTATCCGAATCGTTCGTCCTCGTTGGGGCGTGATGTCGTACGAGTCTGGAGTTGCACTCGTACAAGGCAAGATGATAAGTTCTCAAATGGTTATCTTTGATTTAATATTGGCAACGGAAGAAAACATAGTATACGAAATAATTCTCTTTATTGATGAATGAACTGAGATTACAAAGGCTTTCAATAGCCCAACTGAATTTGCCAGATAGGCTACAACATTCAAGTTCTCTCTTGCCCACAAAGAATTTCACCATTCTATACATTATGTCTTCTATATCTCGGCTGCATTAATCCTGTTGCAAGTTCGAGCGTCAATGCGATCGCACGCTTCAAACGCTACGGCATTCCATGTCTCAGCACGATCAAGCGAAACTTTGCCGCGAGCAGAACATATGCTGAACCTGCGAGCAATCTAGTGGAGGATTAGTACTTTCGTCCTTGATGTACTGATGAAAGACCCACTTAAATAAATTGACATTTAAGTAATATATTAATTCATACATCATACAATTTAGTTATCTTTCTATGTTCTCCTTATGATCGATTTCATGGCATATTCGAAAGTAGTAAAGCATGTTATCATGGCAAGCATGTTATATTCAATTCGCATAAGCAAGCAGACAACCAATAGCAATCTTGTGTTGTTTCGTGACTTCTTACCAAAACTGACGCACTCGCCCTTGCACCGATGCAAGGTGAATATGCCTCATTCCTTCCATGTCATGTTATAAGTACTCTGTGAAGGATCTCGATGTTCCTGCACTTTCGGCCCACCATTCTTTAACTATATGAAGGTCGTTGGCGTATCCGCGTAAAAATGGACTAAAGTTGCTTCTCGTTTCTTTTCTTTTCTTTTCTCAATTTGGGTAGCCCGACGCCTCACAGAATGTGTTGCTATCCAATAATTGAAGGCTTACCGTTGCATACCAATCTATGCAGTTTTCACAACAATAACCGATCGCTAATCGTCTTAGAGATGTGTGCCCATCAAAGTTTAACATCCTTTCCTAGGCCAAACGGTCCCGGCGCCCCGGCGCAAACCCGTTCGAGGGAACACCCGTGCACGGAAGATTATCTCCAATCCATTTCTTAAGTCCATTCGACCATGCAACACGCGTCTTATTCAAACAACCAAACATATCTTGAGTCCGCGTCTCAGACTTCGTACATCTCGTATTTCTCACATTAACTTTCTATGTTCTCACATTCCATACTTCATTTTAATGTTCAATGGCATCATGCCCCAACTCAATGTTCGTCAACCGTGTCACATCCGACAATTCCATCACATTAATGCCACAACTGTTCTCTTCGCAACGAAGCCATCTTTTATGATTCTCGTGCACGTATACACGCCTTGACACGATTGTTCTCTATTCTTCGAGTCGTGCATGCGATGCATGCCTCGATACCGTATTTCTATGTTCTATGCCTTAGTATTCAATGTTCATGGCTCGTGCACTAGGGCACTCGCCTCAATTGTCTTTCAATGTGCTAGCCTTCTAACTCGTGCACGAGGGCATTAGTGACTTATGCGCCGAGGCACTCGTCGATACAGTTATCCCATGTTCTTAGGGCTTGCGCACCGAGGCACTCGCCTTTACGATATTCAATGTTCAATAACGATTCGTATATTTGATGTACGTTTTATTTCAATTGTTCTATCCAGTGTTTGACATGCACTATGTTCATCTCTCGATCTAGCCACGCCTGTGGACTCGATAGGTTAACTTAGCATACAATGGTACATTTTAATTAAGCATGACAAACTAGAAAAGAAGAGTCAAAGTTCCCCACCTTAAGTCGATACGCCTTGTCGTTTCGCTGAACATCTGTAATACTCTGTCGGGGCCAGGCTGCCAATGGAACTCACCTGAAGGATCTCCAAGTATAAACTTGTACTGAATAGTACACTTCTCCAAAGGCAAATCCTAATAATAATACAGTACGAGTGATTATTCATAATATGGAATGTTGGAACATTAACATTAAAGAGGAAAAGGGAGGAGGAAGAGGGTGATGTTGTTGTTCTTCATATATACGTACCATCTCAGCTGTCCAAAAATGGCCTTGAGACCAGTTGAGAGGAATGGCGTTCTGTAGATCCCAAAGGCCAAACATCGGATCATCTCCAACAAGCAAAAACCTCTCACCGAAGGAACATTCCCTCTACAGAATAAATTTCACATGCACCGTCGTCGTCATCGTGCTTCTTGATTTATTTATACCTCCTGTCGACATCGTCGTCATCTCATGCAGAATCTTATTAGAGGCATCCTCCTCCTCCTCCTCAACATCGTCGTCATTTCATTTTTCGCCATTTTAGAAAAAAAATATGGAAAATAATAGTTTTTTGGAAAATAATTCCATGGAAAATATAAGCTATCAAACACTACAATTGGTGAAAATTTTGTGATGAAAATATTTTCCATGTATAAAAACCCCAACCAAACATGCCTAAGATGAGTCACATGTATTTGGTTTTAAACTTTACTATAAAAAATGATAATATTAATATCAATGAGGAATCTTGACTTTTTTTCTCATAGGTGAACAAACCCATAGGTCCAACAACCCTTCAATTCTTGCAAGAGGAGACGTGCCTTTTGCAATGATGAACATCAATCTTCTTCTCCGTATAAATTGAATATTTTCCTCTTCTGGATGGGAGGTTTCTTCAAGATATCCAACCAAATCTGTCATCTTTGTGGCTTTGTTTCTTGAAGCCATCTCTAAAGCTTTTTTGCCATTTGCTTCTTTACATTAAGTGGCAATTTTGGGCAAGTGGTAACATTTACCTTCAAAATGAGCAAGATGTTTATTGGCCGCCATCCACTGACTTTTTACAGTAGTCGTTGATGCAAATTATTGTGGAAAAATGCAAAAAAATAGTTCCAGAAAAAATTAGCAAAAAATAAAGAAGGAAATTTCAGCAGGAAAAGTTATGACACTCTCATGGAAAAGTATGGGTTGTTGAAGCAACAGGACCATGGTGGATTTATTAGCTTAAGGTTATTCGACCCTTACATGGAATTCATTCATTATACATAAGATAAAAATTACTAATTATTGTCACGCCCCGACCCGGAATCACCCGAATCATCGTCCTCGCAGGGGGCGTGATGCCGCACGAGCCTGGAGTTGCACTCGTGCAAGGCAAGATGACAAGTTCTCAAATGGTTATCTTTTGATTCGATATTAACAACGAAAGAAAAACAGAGTATACAAAATAATTCTTTTTATTGATATCCGAAACTGAGATTACAAAGGCTTTCGATAGCCTAACAATATATGCCAGATTGGCTACAACACTTAGGTTCTCTCTTGCCCACAAAGGATTTCACCGTTCCATACATCATGCCTTCTATATCTCGGCCGCATCAATCCTGTTGCAAGTCCGAGCGTCAAGCGATCGCACGCTTCAATACGCTTCGGCATTTCGAGCCTCAACGCGTTCAAGCGAAGCTTCGTCGCGAGCCATCCATTCCCTGCACCCTGCATGAAGCTGGTGGGGGATCAGTACGTTCGTCCTCGCATGTACTGATGCAAAGATCTTTTTTCCAAACCGACATCGTAGTATTTATGTTGAATCATGCAACTTAGCTTATGATCTTGCTATGTTCTCCTTAGGGTCAATTTTATGGCATATTCGAAAGCAGTAGAACATGTTAGCATGGCAAGCATGTTATTCGAATTGAAATAGGCAAGCAGACAAGCAATCTCGTGTTTGTTTCGTGGCGCGACTTCTTACCAAGTCGACGCACTCGCCCTCGCACCGACGCAAGGTGAATACGCCCCATTCCTTCCCTGTTATGTTATAAGTGCATCTCTAAGCAGGATCAATGTGTGCGAGACACATATGTGCCTACACTTTCAACTCATCGTTCCTTAGCTATATGAAGGCCTTGGCGTATCCGCGCCGGAATGGACTAAAGGAGTTTCTTACTTTCTTTTCTCTCCTTCTTTTCTCGAATTTGGTTGGGTTGCCCGGCGTTTAACGGATGGGTTGTGGTCCCAACAACCAAAACGTTCCCGCTGCATACCATCATTTGCGGCTTTTCCCCATCTATAAGCGAGTGCTACTCGTCTTAAGGATGTGCGCCTGCAAAGATTATTCATTTTCCTCCTAGGCCAAACGGTTCCGGGGCGCTCCGGCATTTAACCATTTGGGAGAACACCCGTGCACGGGAGATAATCACATTTTATCTCTCGTCTATTCCATTCGACCATGCAATGTCCTTATTATTCAAACAACCAAGCATAGTCTTGAGTCCGAGACTCTGACTTTATCATCTCGTATTTCTTCTGTTAACTTTCTATGTTCTTACGTTTCATACTTCGTTTCAATGTTCAATGGCATCAAGCCTCAACTCAATGCTCGTCAATCGAATGACCCGAATGTCTCGAACACCTTTCGAGGCATCATGTCATATCCGACAGTTCCGCCACATTCATGCCACAACTGTATTCTTTCGCAACAAAGCCATCTTTTTATTATCTCGTGCACGTAAGCACGTTTCGACCGTATTTCCATGTTCTATGCCTTAGTGTTCAATGTTCTTGGCTTGCGCGCTAGGACACTCGCCTATTGTCTTTCAATGTTCTTAGCCTTTCTAACTCGTGCACGAAGGCACGGTATGGTTCGTGCGCTAAGGCACTCGCCGAGTATAGTTATCCCATGTTCTTGCGGCTTGCGCACCGAGGCGCTCGCCTTTGCGATATCCAATGTCCCATAGCGACTCGTGCATATGATGCACGTTTTATTTCAATTGTCTAACTAGTGTTCGACTCACACTACGATTTATCTTCTGATCGGACCACGTCCGTGGCGTCAATAGGTTAACTTAGCATACAATGACATATTCTGACTTATGGCATGAAGGAGTAAAAAGAAGAGTCAATCCTCCCACCTTGAGTCGATACGTCTTTGTCGTTTTGTCGAGCCAATGCGGCTCGATTTCCTAACTTCGTTGCACGGCCACTCTCCTGACTTAGCCATTCGAGCACTTCATGCTTCATTGAATTATACGTCCGATTTGGGCTTACCGTGCCAACGTCTCAGCCCGTCGCAAGGCGATGATTTGATTTCGCGGACCCCCACTACAACAGATATGAGATACGATAGCGTGCTCAAAACGTTGTAGAATGCCTATTATAGCGTATTCGGTCCGCTATAAATGCCCCCGCTATAATTGCCCCATGTACAAGAACGCGATAAAATTATAGCGTTCATAAACGCTATTGATGGACTATAGCGTTCCATGGCGCTATAGACAGGTTATAGCATTTATGAACGCTATACAATTCTTATAGCATATAAAAACGCTATAGGAAAGTAATAGCATTCATGAAAGCTATTTAGTTATTATAGCATCCATGAATGCTATAGACTTGTTATAGCAGTGACAAATGCTATAGAGTTTATATAGCATTTACGAACGCTATAGTTTCATAATAACTTTTGAATAGCTTTTCGATGCAAATTGGTTTTTATAGCGTTTCTTTCGCGCTATTATATGTGCACCAATATCATGTCAGAATGCAATTACAAAATACATTAGTGTAAAGAAACAATTCACAAAGAAATAATTCACATCAGAATAGTATTACAGCACATCAAAATAGCATTGCAGATATACAGAATGCCACAGATATTTATTGCATATATACACAGAATACGGGTATTCAAAAATTTAAATGCTTCTCGACGAATTAATCACAGAATGAATTCCGAACACAAGAAAATTCATTAATTTCATTGTCAAGAACATTCAAAATCCTTCATAATTTCTCCAAACTTAAACATTAACAGCGTAGTCAGCGTTTAATTGTTTCCATACATATATCCAAAATATTGCATATCCAAAATTTAGCTCGAATCCTTCAAACCTATCCACAACCAAAGCTCCTCAGAAATCCTCTTACTTCATCCAACCTACACAAATATAGGGAAAAAACTTTAGTGTTCCTGGTTAATAAACAAGCATTGAATTTATGAGTTAGCTATCAATAGAAAATTGCCTAAAATTCTATGAGTTATAATCAACCAAACAAATGGAATCCATTGTCAGTTGAATTTATTAGTGATCCATTCATATCCATACATACTTATTCTTGCCAAATCACTGGAGGTATGAACAATACTCTTCTCTTATTTATTCTTGCCAACTCGCAATAAATTCTAGAAATTTAGCTTTATAGATATTGGCACCTAAGCAGGCTGCATCTCTGCTATAGAACTGATCCAAGGTCTTTCTTGGTATGTGATGGAGAAGCTCGCGAAGAAAGATGCATGGTAAGGTCATGTGCGACAAACCTTGTTTCAAACTTGTCTAGAAATTCAAGGTCGAGCTAGGTCCATGTAAAAGGCAGATATCAGTTGAAATCAATACCAAACCAAATATTTTAGAAGTTCAAAGGAGAGAAAGAAACCAGATCCTCAGACAAGAGTGCCTCCTCTCCAACAACTGCTATCATTGACTGAACATCCTTCCCAATAGCATAGTTGGCATTAAGCTGAAAGATAAAAATAGGCAATATAAGCAAATAAGACCTGCATATTGCTAACAAAAGGCAACAGACCTGGTTTGACACATCAGATTGGTTGGGACGAACCCTCACCAATGACACTCTAAAAAATAAACAAGTTCCCGAACGATTTTTGCTTGGAGCTAGAAGACGTTCAAGAACAATAACACATGCATGTATACAAACAAAATCCAATTAATTAGGATATTGATACAAGTCATAGTACTGCTAGTATGTTTTAATTATATTCTAGTTTTAACATTTAAATTATATATGTTGTAAAGAGATCAAGGTGCCGGCCTCCGGAACCTATATAAATAAATGACATTATAATGGAATAATAATCCCCAAAAGCAATCCAAATTACAAGACAAACATTGCTCAGCAGAAGCTAGAGAAAAAGTATATATAGCCATATATATAATTGAGATGGGGATTGATACCACCGGATAAAAGATTGATTAAGCATTAATATTTTACTACATGGATGGCTCCTGGACCAGTGCAACTGGACTGAGATGAACAAGAAGGCAGTTGATTTTTAATGCTAATATGTCATAAGCAATTAGTTCAATCTTTATAGATACCTGCAGGTAGGGTACAAAATAATCAGACTCAAAGGGATACTCAGATTTTTAGTATACTCAAAATAATACTTAGTCTAATAACATCAACAATTTCAGATGTGGATCATATCCTACAAAAACTTCAACAGGTAGTTCCTGAAACATAGAAGAATGAAACAGAAATGTGTAAATATAAATAAAAATAGATTAAGAAGTAAATAACAGAACAAAACATAATTTGGATACTAAATAATGATTCGGTTCAACTGTTCCCCTTGATATGTATCCCATACATAGTTCATTACTCAATATTTCAATTGGTAAATGAGTCTTTTCCTTTTTTCAGCATCATCTACTGCTTCAAATTTTCATCAACAAGATCAATGCAGGATCATATTGTCGTGAAGCTATTAAGATAAGTACACATTTTAAGCATAAATGAAACCCAACCTGCCCTTTATAAAAATTGCTAATAGGAAAAGTTGAAGAATCATGAAGAAATATTTTTGCATTTCCATCATTTATTACAAGCAAAAAACCTTTGTTATCTTGGGAACATCGTATCTTTTTCTAGCCAAGAATAAAACTGTCAGGTATCACAAAATAGAACTAGATGAAGTCTATTCTGAAGAAAATATGAAAGAAGGGAAAGGCACCTGCAAACTAGAAGAGTCGTAAGCAACTCAAGCTTTCTCTCTTCAAGGAACTGCTAATAAAAAACAACCATTTCAAATATTTAAGTAGAGATACCTAAATTGTAAAATCATAAGCAATATCACAAGTTTTGTTATCTTGGGAACCAAGTGTCAGGTATCACAAAATATCTCAATCATGCTAATAGGAAAAGTTAAAGAATCATGAAGGACTATTTTTGTATTTCCATCATTTATGACAAGCAAACAACCTTTGTTATCTTGGAAACACCGTGTCTTTTTCTAGCCAAGAATAAAACAGTCAGGTATCACAAAATATAACTATATGAATTTGATTCTATAGAAAGAAAATACGAAAGAAGGGAAAGGCACCTGCAAACTAATGAGTCGTAAGTAACCCAAGCCCTCTCTTCAGGAAACTGTCAATCAGAAACAACCATTTCAAACATTTATGTAGAGATACATAAATAGTAAAATTGTAAGTAAGCTCAACCTTTGTTATCTTGGGAACCAAGTGTCTTTTTTTAGCCAAGAATAAACTGTCAGGCATCAAAAAATAGAACTATATGAAGTCGATTCTACAAAAAATACGGAAGAAGGGAAAGGCATCTGCAAGCTAGAATTGGTTGGGACTTTTACAAACTTCAAAGTGAGTATACATGTTAACACAATAATGCTAGAGAAGACTGTGCAGTGGGAGCACCAGGGACACACACTCAGGTTGTTAGAGTTTGATTCCTGGCCATGGAAAATAAATATGTGATTTACAAGTACTTGTGCTCACCTGGTTGTGGTTGTTGTGTGATTTGTTGGATGATTTACAGGATCAGTGAATGAGCCTACTCTAGATCGAGGTCTTGCTTGGAACCAGAAGTCGGGTTTACACTTGCAATGAAAAACCAAATTAGGACGTTTAGAAGAAATAAGAAAAAAAATGAAGTAAAAGATGAAAGTATTAATAAAATCTTTTTCCTTTGTATATACCAAGCCCAATCTATCCTTTTCATTCACCCACTCTTTGTTAATTGTTTCCAACATACTGCACCATAAAACAAAAACTGAAAAAATTAGAATACAAGCTTTACTGAGATAAATATTAAGCATCGAAGTTGTACCAGACTGGTTTATTACAAAATCCTTTTCATTTATAGTTATTTTGTTTCAATAATTGATTAAATAAATATTGAGTGCTGCACTATCTCAAAAGTTATAGGCAACATTACTTTGAAATGAATAGCATGCACTAGTTTGCCTTATCCATGATGAAGTTCTTACTTAGCTCAGTAACTGCCTTACTCATGCTCACCTTTGACTATAAGGACAAATGAAGGCATGTAATTCACTCTCACCAGGTTCAGTAAGTAAGAGGGGTTGTCAACATGTAGAAAGCATCATTACATCACCAGCACTTATGTGTTGTGGAAGATGAATTATCAGTTTCGTTGTCTTCAGGCAGTAGTGGCATAATATACTAAGCTGTTGAGGCAAATCCTTGGTTAAAGATGAGCACAATTTATGAGTTATTCTGGCAATCTATCAAGTTGTAAATATTGAAAATTACAGTTAATAGTATACATTTGATTCTGGCATCAAGTTGTGTAGCTCACAAATTTGATGTGATAATGAATTCTCTGGAGAGCATAACCATTCAAAACCTGATACTTTTGCATTGAATAACTTGACACCTTTTTTTTCCTCCTGTATTTTGTGTACTATTTCAGCTTTCAGCTTGGATTTTTTCCACTGACCCTTCATATTCTTGTTTCAGATATTTAATAAGTCCCTCCTTGCAAAGTTTGCTTGGGCAATGGATGTCAACCCTGACTACAGATTTTAAACATTGGTTGAGTTATAGGATCTTTTTTTGTCCCACAGTGCAGAAAGAGTGATGGTGCCACTCTAACCATCCAAAATCAGAGCAAACCAAAATCAAATGTCAATTTAATGTTTTCTTTTCGCCAATACTTCCGAAGCCTTCCCAATGTATTTCTCTAATATGTAATCCTCCGTATTCAATTTGGAATCTATTACAAAATTGTACAAGTGGACATTTTGTTAATTGTTCTGTTTGAAACGACAATTAATGCATTGGGTTGTTTCTCTCCATGCTTCTCTGATGCTTATTTTGTAATAGTTAATGTGAAAAATGATATAGTAATGAATTTCTTCGACTTTTTTGTTGAGCTGCAGATTGGTATCTTTCCTGTAGTTTGTAATATTGCATACAATATTTAATGTCAAGATATTTCTATATACTGGAACAATATCCTTTGTTCACCTTATTGTTCAAGCATTCTGGTTAAGCAAAAGAAAATAAAGTACCTTCAGTATGTTTCTTCTCTCCTTAGGTCATGATGCCCACATGATTTCTACTATAGCACATAATTTCTTGGTTTACCAAGCTTTAGTATTTGCTCAGAAATAGCACAAGTTTTCTTTCATACATATTTTGTTCATGTTATTTAACTCTCACATACTGACCATGATAATAGGAACTTGAGTGCAGGTGGATATAAAGATTGGACTTGAAGCAATGTTTAGAAAGTCATGGGCATTGTCGAGCAATGTTTAGAAAGTCACAGGACTTGAAGCAAGAAAAAAGCTAAGAGAAAACCTTCTTGAACTGATGAAGATCATTCAAAGACAAAATAATACAAGTTTAAAACAAGCACAGTCCCAATTTACTGCATTCGAGAGAATTTCCTAAAAAAATCACATGTTTTGACCAATACATGAAAACAAAGTTGAGCAGAAAATCAAAATCGAACCTGGATAAGGTACTTATCGATTACTGAGGAGGTGCATTACTTCCAAAATAGCTTGGCAGAAGAAGAAGAGGGGGGCCAAAAGACTCTTTTTGCCTCCAACAATTCCATGAATAATGATAACAATGATGTGGCAAACAAAATGAAATGTGTTGTTTGTTCAACTAAAAATATGTAGAGAATTTTTCTACAGACCCAACATCCATTGACAAATCTGTAGAGAAAATTTCTTGTGTCAGTTCAACTGAAAATGGATACAAGCTATAACTGATTGGCGAAAATAAGCAAAAAAAGAGTATTTAGATAGAAATTACCTTCCATTTTCTAACAAGTTATGATGTAATTGATCGGCCATGCGATTATGCTTCCCAGTGCTTTATTCGAAATAAAAGCTTCACGCATTGGTCAATAGAGAGTCACTCTTTCAAACCCTCTACTACATGTCGCACAGAAACATGTAAAGAAATGAAATGTTGTTGATTAAGAATTATCAAACTTATAGACTGACAATAATCTATATGCTAATGATTATTGTCTGCAAAATATAACAATGAGAATGCCTCTAGCAAAATTTATAGACTAATAATAATATACAGGTTATTGCTTGGTTACACTACTTGCATAAAAGTTATCCAAGAGATCCAAGGGACTAGAAACAATATTTAAGTTTAAAAGCAAAATCAAGCAACAAACATATATAGGAACTTGTAGTAAATCATTAGTCCAGATGAAGAATGCCTCTATTTTTCAGGAATGAATGAAGAATGTATGCAATTTGCATTATTATTCTTCAATCCCAATTCTGTATTCACTCTCATCTCAAGTACAACAATGTCCTCCTGTTTGAAAATTGGTTCATCTTAAATACATATTTGTTCTAAATCAGAAGTTTGTTAGGTACAAAATCAGAAGAAAATAAAATAAAATCTATGATAGTGTACTTGCACTACTCCCTGCTTTCTTGTCGTAAAGGAAATTTAATCCAAGCAAACGTAACAGTTTTATTTTGTTTTCTTCATTCTAAACAAAAGGATAACCATCTTACATTACTTGGGGAAACCAAATCAAAGAACAAGTGCACATTGTAAGACCACAGTTACAAACAAATGTACCAAAGACTCAGAAAAGAAAACACACAAGCCAATACTTCATTTACTAAGCACTAGACTACCCCAATGAGCAAATTCCACCGCTTGTCTTTCAGCCGGAGATGTGAATGGCCTTAACATTAGGCTTCTCCTATTTTTCTTTGGGACAATTTTCTAAAGTTTTTCTAACTTATATTTTTTTATTTATCTTGCAAGCTTTCTGAAGCATCGCAAATGAATATATCTGCAAGCTGTTTCGTTAAATCACTCTTAGAAACACAAGGGTAGAGCTTTCCACCCACTGATTATATCAAATATATATATATGCAGTCGAGTGATTGCACAAAAATTGATAGTATAGCCTAAACTCAAATAAAACACTTGTGATAGGTGTGCCCAAAGGTTCCAACCAATGCCCGTCTTCACTCTGCTGAACCAAAAGCAGGAAGCCTTGGATATATTCCAAACTTTGACCCATACGAGAGGAAGATAAATCATAAATCATCATTTAATTTGCTTACTCCATTGACCATCGAAGGAAATAAGCAAATCTATCACTAAAAGTAGAAACAAATGGAACATAAATGTCCATAATTAAAAATGCCTTCTCCACAAAAAAAAAAAAACTCCCCCAAAATTTTTCAACAGATCTATAAATAAATCAAGAGAAACCATGAATATAATATCCCATTTTCACAAATTTCTATGAAAAAGAGGGGGAAAACAAAACTTACAACGGTTGTAGGATGGCCGAAGGAAGTGGTGAGATGAAGGAAGAGGAGGAAGCGGAGGATCCGAGCACTTCTTCGTGAAGTTTCATGAGAAAAGAGATTGGAGGAGACGAGACTCTAGATTTTTTGGTTTGTCCAGAGAACTCAAACCCTAATTTTTGGGTTTAAGGACTCTCGTGAAAGAGCGACACTAGAAATTGGAGAGGGAACCCTATTTTTTTTTTTTTTTTTTTATGAATTGGAGAAAGAGCGGTGGAATTTTGTGAGAGTAATTTTCCCTCTCGCGGTACATATGGTTTTGGGAACCAGACTTTTGGAATTAATTATTTGGGAGAGTAAGATGACTTCTTTCTATTCCAAGTTGGTTGAAAGCTAAAAAAATTCCAAGTTGGCTTTCATGATTCTTTTGACAGAGCAAATTTGGTTCATAATTCCAAGTTTTGGGTTTAAGGACTCTAGTGGCTTTTACTCTAGCACTAATGATTAATTGCGGTGTGGTCTCATAATTTATAATTTATGGCCTTCTAAATAAGCAAAAAAAATAGTTCATAATGTACGGCTTTCTATGTAGGCCGTAAGAATCATATAATTTATGGCTCGTCAGATGTACGCCATGATTTATAGTCATTCACGGCACTAAAAAAATATGCCATAATAAAGAGGAAAAAAAATGAAATTAACGGCTCGTATTTCAAGCGCACCATAATTCTATATCTTTTACGGCGTGCATCCATTGCACGCCATAAATGAGAAGCCGTAAATGCTCTAATTTGATGTAGTGGAGGGTTTTCGTGAAGGGTTTTCGTTAAGGAGGACTACGCTGTTTGGCGGATTTTGGAAAGTTGAAGGGTTGGGGAGAATACATTAAGGTTTCTTCAAACATAAAATATAGCATTTTGCTGTGGACGGTAGCAATTTAATTTCTGAATATCTAACGGACGGGAACGCCGCTATCAAGAACGCTATAAATTATACAACAAAACTGGATTGCTCCTATAGCAGTCACAACATGCTATAACTTATTTTTTTAAATATAAAAAAACTGTTTTGCTTTTTCCATGATTAGAACAGTAGATAGTTCAATTATGAGCATTCGATTAACTCGGTTAACCGAACCGAATTACCAAATACCAAATTCGACCAAAAATCGAATAAAAAAATTGAAACCAACCGAAATATTCCGTATCGAACCAAACTGAACGGAATAAATCTGTTCGATTTTCAGTTTATTTGGTTTAACCAATATTTCAGTTTATTTATAATTTTTTTTGTCAATATATAGTTACTAAATATACAAAGATATATTTCGTATATATATTACTAAATTTTCTTATTCGGTTTAGCAGGGGAGAGGAATTTTATATAAAATTTCTGAAAGGTTAGTTTGATTTGAAGAGTATTCTGCAGACTCCTTGGCATAAAATTTTTTTTTACGATAACGATTTAATCCCATTACGACGTTGTAACTTATATAGCATGCAAAATGTGCTATAGTCTTTTTTTAATCATGTAGAATATATAGAATACGTTGCTGCTCCTAATCGAACTAGATATCTTACTTTGACATACGGGTATAGCAGCATAAGCAGGGTCCAAAAAAAAAACTATACCTTTAACAGCATTCATAACACGCTATATAAAGTTCTGTTAACAACAAAATAGCAGGGAGGCATAAACGCTATAGATAAACTGCTATTGTATGAACTTTTAATAGCACTTCACAATGAACGCTATGGATGATGATATTATAAAGCAGGGAGGCTCGAATGCTATAGATAAACTGCTATTGTACGCTCTTTTAATAGCACTGCGGAATGAACGCTATTGTTGATGACATTCTATAGCAGGGAGGCTTGAACGCTATAAATAAACTGCTATTGTATGTCCTATTTGTTGTAGTTCCCTTACTAAATATGAAAAAACGTCGACCTCTAATATTTTCGCGTCAACGTATAACCTGCACACGAAACCAACTAAAATCAATACTTGCATCGATTCGGACTTGCGCCTTGGTCTATTCGATTTCTTAGAATCTTCGAGCCGATTCAACGCACTTATCCTTCGGGGCAACGCGGCGCTTTGCATCGATGCATTCTTTGGGACAAGACAACTCTTCGTATCGACTTTGTTTGATACATTACTCGGTCGACGTAACTCTTCGCATCGACTTAGTTCGATGCATTGCTCGGGACAACGTAACTCTCGTATCGCTTCGCATCGATACATTTCGTTCGGTCAACGCGACTCTTTGAGTCAACGCTTCAGCGTAATGCACCGTACGGAGCGGGGCATTACAATTATGGTGTTACAACTGTATGTTTTACTAACTTTACTCCGTAGTACTAAACAAAATTATACATAAAATAAGGGATGGGTAGAACATAGCAGCCTTGTGTAAATCCAACATGTTGCTGAAGTGTAGCACCCAGTTTTCTGAAATTGGGAATTTTTGAAAATTTATTATTTTTATTATTTATTAAATGGTGTTTAGGGCATGATATGATTTTTGGTGATTATTAGTGTAGTTAAACCATTTCTAAAGTCATGCTAAGTCATGACCTATGACTTTGTGATTTTGGTTAGTATAACTTAGTGTAAACCCTAGTTTTCTCTAACCTAGAAGTTTCCATGACCATGAGAGCTTAGCCATAGGCTTAGAACACCAAATTAGTGATTTTTGACCAAAAAGATATTTTGGTAATTTTCTAGACTTTATTTGTGATTATATGATTTTTAATATTATTTAATTCTTGGTAGGTCTCATGATTAGTCACTAACCTATCCTACCCTAAACTAGAAGTTAGCCACCAACCTAGAATCATTAGGGTGATGTTTTGGTCATGGGATAAAGGGTTAAATATCTAGATATTAACTTTAAGGATATTTTCCTTAAACAAATCAAAATATCTAGAACCCTTTAGGCTAAAGTCCATGCCTTAGCCATGAAGGAAGGCAAGGACACCTCCCCTACCCCCATGGCAGCCAAGGACCCCCCCCCCCCCTTGGCAGCCCACATTCTATAAAACCCCATTGAATTAATTCATGAATAAATTACATGAATTTTATTCCACAAAATTTCCCTTTCCTTCAACCCTTGATAACTTGATCATTTTTGATCCAAATTGACTCTAGTCTCTTGCATTGGAACCCTACAACATCTAGGATGCTAAGGGAAGCAAGAAATCTAGAATTTGGGAGCTTGGGCATCATCGAGTTGGAGATCACACAACCCCCTTTTCATTGATTTCCTTGGAATTTCACCAATAGGTAAATTTCCACAAACTTAGTCAAACTCCTGTTTTTCTTTCATAAATGCATTCATATAGGGATAACAATACTGTGGGTAAAGTTTGGTGGGATTTTGATGTGTTTTGGTGTCCGTATCGGACACGTATCGTAGGGCTAAAATCCTTGTTTGGTGAAATGCCACAATGGATTCGATATGGTCGATTTGTGAAACAAATTATACAAACTAGAAGCCCTAGACTTGCTGATCACTAATTAACTAGACTGAGCCAACTTTCGTGTCGTGTCCGTGTCCAAAATGGACACGAACTCGCAGCACGAGACAGTGTCTCGATGCCCTGCTGCTCGACACCGAGTTATACCTACACAGGACACGTGGACACGAGATTTTTGAGGTGAATGTTAGGGCAATGTCTGACATTGACCTCCCAAAGTTTGGGATGAAATGGTTCAGTATTCGAGGAGTTCTTCCTCTCGTACTGGTCGCACACACACACGTACACGCTGGAAATTCCTCACTGATACGCGCTTCGCGCGTGGACACGCGACCACGTGGACACGATACAGACACGTGTTCACGAACACCTAGACCTACCCTAGCTATGGACACGTGCACGACACTTGCGGATGTGTGTGTCGTGTCCTAGCTCGACTTGCACGCGTGCACGACGCTGTGCACGCGGGTTTTCGTATCAGTTTACCCGATTGACTGTTTTACGTGATTGGACACGCAAAACGGTGTCGTAGTGTCGTGTCAGTGACTTGGGACACTAGAGTACCTATGGGGTGTCAGTTACCGACCCTTGGTTGAGAGTCTTAGCTCGATTCAGTATGTGTATTTCGATTTACCCCATATCGAGTGCAACAGTGCACAGTTTCCAGTTTTGAGTTATTTTCCAGTTTTTGTAAAATGGATTTCAAACCCGATTTTGACATAAATTATACTTTGTAATAGTGTATTTTAGTATGTATATATGTTGTATATATGTATGTGTGAGTGTGGGTGAGTTTTCAGGGTATTTGGTTATGTGTGTAGGTTGTTATGTGAGTATATACATAGGTTGTATATATATGGACTGTGTGTGTGTTGGTTGGGGGAACTGTTTCCTGTTCTCAGGAAACTGAGAACAGTCCCCCCCCCCCTTGGACTGTCATCTCCCACTCTCTCTCACTGTTCACTGCTCTCTCTCTCTCTATTTCCCTCTATATATATATATGTTATATATATATGTTATATTATATATAGTTATATATTGGTATATATAGTTAAGGGTATATGGGTTATATATATTTATATATATATATGGAATGTATATATATGTATATATTATAGCTTTCTATATATGTATATATATTAGGTATATATGTGAGTATGGGTTGTATATATATATAATGTATCCCATATTAGTATATAGGAAGTAGATAGGTAGTGCATATCTATATATATAGATATATATAGATATATGTATATAGTTGTGACTTCTAAATATAGGTTGTATGAAAACCTATAGCAGCTAGCCTATAGAAAACCAATAACTATGGCCTATGGCCTAGGATTACTAGCCTATGGCTTGGGGCTAACCCTAATGACCCTAAACCCAACTTGTTGACCCTTGATTTCTAAGGGTTGACCAAAGTCAACCTTTGGTCAAGGTTGACCTAGTTAACCTAGAATTGACTAGGAATGATCTAAAATAACTAGTTTGACTAGTTTGACTAAAATCCTAACTAGTTGACTAGTGTTGACCTAACTTTGACTAGTTTGACTTTAGAGTTGACCAAGAGTTGACTTTTGACCAGATTGACCTAGAATCATGTAGTATGCATTGTATACTCTATTTTTACCATTGTGGATATGTTGTGACCTGTTTTACTCTAAATAGGACTCTGTGACACCAGTTCGGACATCTATTCATATCAGTCATACAGGGTGACAGGCGAGTACATTCTCTGATCTTTTCATGCTTGTTAGGACTTATATTCTTGCTTTAGATTACCTTACATGATACTGTCACGTCATTATCACGGATTGGTACTATATGGATCTTGTTATGCGATGTTATCTCCCTCGGGGTGCATCAGATACAGTTGTCATGTGCTTTTTACGAACATCTTATATTTCATGTACACCGCTTTCATGTATACTCTTGTGCAATCTTGTACTCTCATGATCACGTGAGCAAACATGATAAAAACCTCTTGTACAAAGTAACGTAACTTGACTGGATCCTTGTGTATTGATTGGGGAGGGTGAGTAGGAAATGGTTATGTGATCAAATCCCATCTTGTACAAATTCATGTGAAATCTTGTGAAATCTTGTATATGTCCTAAGCCCGTTTATATAACCATATCATGCTCTAAATCACAGGTTACCTACAGTTCTTACTTATCATATATATAGATATTTCCAGTTATCAAATCTCTCTCGTTTTACATATATTCTTTACAGTTCATGTATCTTACGCTATGCATGCTTTACATTTCCCAACCTGATATGAACTGCGTGAGATGTATTGTGCTCGTTCCTGTCCTGACTGGGCCTGTTGAAAATATTACAGATGATGATGGTGACTGTCCTACCTTCTATGGGACACATGAGGGTGACCTTCAGGAGCCTGAGGAGCATCTAGCTCAGTAGAGGGTGCCTAGTCTAGTCTAGTGTTTACAGTTTTCTTTTTGTATCGGACTGTTCCGATTGTTAGTTGTGACTTAGTTATATTTCAGGTCTTGTACTTATTTGTGTTGGACATCTACTTTGTGTGGTGTGATAACTCTATATATATTCAGTTCTTCCTTTCATCTGATTCCATATCATGTTCTATCTTTCCTAGACTTGTGTTTGAGATATAGAGTTGAGATGTTATGTTATACCTCCGTGCGGAGATGACAGGTTTATATATCTTGTTATTAGATGTTAGATGTTATAGATGACCTATACAGCGTTCTACCGCCGACACTGCGGCGTAGGCTGGACGTACCCACGTTCTCGTGCCCCTAATCAGGGTGCGGGTCGTGACACGTTTTTGTGGTGGCCCATGCAGGTCAGTGTCGCAGTTAGTACGATCTCGTAATGGTGCTCGACTTAGAGTACTAATTACGAGCCTGCAATTAGGACATAGGACCTAGGACATGATAGGAGTTTCTCAAATCACACCTAGGAAATTTCTGATCTTTTGATTATCATGATTACTTCCCTTGTATTAATTTAACTGTCCTTCCTTGATAAATCTACTCATGTGCCATATTGACCTCTTTGTTTCAATTCGTCTCCAGGATGACGAAGACGCACCCGCAGGCCACTGGATCGAGTAGTTTGCCTGAGAGATCTGATCAGGCAGAGGAGGAGGTTCACGAGACTGCCCCCAGTGATTCTACTATTCCGGAGACCCCGGCAGTTGCGCAGGGAGGTCTACCACCTCCACCCCAGAGGGTTACGGCTGTTGTTCCGGAGATACTGCTGCCACCACCACCGGTACCGACGGATACGCACCATATGTTCCTTCTCCTTCAGCAGATGATGGAGACACAGCGGGCCCAGGCAGAGGCGTCGCAGCGCCAGTCGGAGGCGTCACACCGACAGATCGAGATGCTGAGGCAGAGTATGGAGAACTCGCATCAGCTTGCCCTAGCAGCAGTAGAGAGAGTGGCACCGGGTACGGTGCAGGGCCCTACTGGCCAGCAGCCGTACCAGCAGCAGTCCAGGCCGGGGACAGTATTGGACTTCAGGAAGATGAGCTCCAGGGACTTCACAGGCACGGAGGGCATCCTCTATGCAGACGACTGGCTAGAGGATGTACAGCGGAGCATGGAGCTGGCAGAGCTTCCTAGAGCGCTTTGGGTTTCGGCCGCAGCCAGCCGATTCTTCGACATTGCGCTGACATGGTACCGCACGGATCCTCGTGCGTCGGTGAGAGGGCTGACTTGGGAGAACTTCCGGAGGCTCTTCAAGGAGAAGTTCTTCCCGGACGTGGCTCTTACAGCATTGGAGGGCCAGTTCGTGGGTCTAGTACAGGGGAACTCGTCGGTGGACGAGTATGCAGCTGAGTTCTTCCGCCTTAGCAGGTTCGCTCCCGATATGATCCAGGATGAGGGGCAGAAGGCTCATAAGTTCCGCAGGGGACTTATTCATGCAGTGCGCACCCGCACCTCGGGACGCCGTGACGCGACGTTCGATCAGATATTGATGGACGCACAGATTGCAGAGGAGGACTTCGGCCTCAAGCCGAAGAGGGGCAGTGATACCTTAGGGGCTAGTTCTAGTGCAGGGCCAGCCAAGCGCCCTCACATACAGCAGCAGAGGCCAGTTCAGCAGCCGTTTCAGGGCCAGGGACATATACTTCACCAGCAGGCACCCAGGCAGCAACAGCACCCTATGTGTAACTTCTGTAAGAAGCAAGGTCATGGATGGGACGACTGCAGGAAGAGGCAGGGCCTGTGTTTGCTTTGTGGTTCAGCAGAGCATCAGTTGAAGGAGTGTCCCAAGAGCTTGGCACGATTGACTCAGACAGTAGCAGGAGCTAGAGCTCCGACAGGGCAGCAGACAGGACCACCGTTGCAGACTCAGCAGCAGAGGTTTGCCCAGCATCAGCAGCAGGCCAAGGGAGGCCAGCCGGGGCGAGCTTTCGCCATGGCAGTCGATGATGCACAGGCAGAGGGAGAGCTGATTGCAGGTTCCAACCTTTTCGATTCTATTTCCGCATTTGCCTCCTTATAACTGTCTTGGAATTTCGATTCTATCTGTTCCTTATAGTTGATAAATTTTGTCCGGATATTTTATTGTGAATTATTTTTCTTCTGAGATAAGTCGTATGGGCTAGGTCGTCTCGATCATGGGATCTAGAGTCTTCTCTAGTCATGTTAGCTGGCATAGTGAGGACATATAGTCGGATTTTGGACGTATTTCTCGGATGTGGGAATTTAAGGTTTTCGCGGCCAGGCATGCGGCAATGCGAAAATTTTAAATACCATAATTCTAGAGGTATGTACCTTAATCGAGGACTCTGTGAATATCGTAGCCTTGCTCATTAGCATGACGAAGATTCCGAATATCATGATTTTGGACAGACGCATATGATTATCGGACTGTGTGTTTGAGACTGTGATTGTTGGGGTGTTTGACCTAGAAGGAGTATGACCATTCTAATTTCGAGGACGAAATTTTCTAAGGAGGGTAGACTTGTAGCACCCAGTTTTCTGAAATTGGGGATTTTTGAAAATTTATTATTTTTATTATTTATTAAATGGTGTTTAGGGCATGATATGATTTTTGGTGATTATTAGTGTAGTTAAACCATTTCTAAAGTCATGCTAAGTCATGACCTATGACTTTGTGATTTTGGTTAGTATAACTTAGTGTAAACCCTAGTTTTCTCTAACCTAGAAGTTTCCATGACCATGAGAGCTTAGCCATAGGCTTAGAACACCAAATTAGTGATTTTTGACCAAAAGGGTATTTTGGTAATTTTCTAGACTTTATTTGTGATTATGTGATTTTTAATATTATTTAATTCTTGGTAGGTCTCATGATTAGTCACTAACCTATCCTACCCTAAACTAGAAGTTAGCCACTAACCTAGAATCATTAGGGTGATGTTTTGGTCATGGGATAAAGGGTTAAATATCTAGATATTAACTTTAAGGATATTTTCCTTAAACAAATCAAAATATCTAGAACCCTTTAGGCTAAAGTCCATGCCTTAGCCATGAAGGAAGGCAAGGACACCTCCCCTACCCCCATGGCAGCCAAGGACCCCCCCTTGGCAGCCCACATTCTATAAAACCCCATTGAATTAATTCATGAATAAATTACATGAATTTTATTCCACAAAATTTCCTTTTCCTTCAACCCTTGATAACTTGATCATTTTTTATCCAAATTGACTCTAGTCTCTTGCATTGGAACCCTACAACATCTAGGATGCTAAGGGAAGCAAGAAATCTAGAATTTGGGAGCTTGGGCATCATCGAGTTGGAGATCACACAACCCCCTTTTCATTGATTTCCTTGGAATTTCACCAATAGGTAAATTTCCACAAACTTAGTCAAACTCCTGTTTTTCTTTCATAAATGCATTCATATAGGGATAACAATACTGTGGGTAAAGTTTGGTGGGATTTTGATGTGTTTTGGTGTCCGTATCGGACACGTATCGTAGGGCTAAAATCCTTGTTTGGTGAAATGCCACAATGGATTCGATATGGTCGATTTGTGAAACAAATTATACAAACTAGAAGCCCTAGACTTGCTGATCACTAATTAACTAGACTGAGCCAACTTTCGTGTCGTGTCCGTGTCCAAAATGGACACGAACTCGCAGCACGAGACAGTGTCTCGATGCCCTGCTGCTCGACACCGAGTTCTACCTACACAGGACACGTGGACACGAGATTTTTGAGGTGAATGTTAGGGCAATGTCTGACATTGACCTCCCAAAGTTTGGGATGAAATGGTTCAGTATTCGAGGAGTTCTTCCTCTCGTACTGGTCGCACACACACACGTACACGCTGGAAATTCCTCACTGATACGCGCTTCGCGCGTGGACACGCGACCACGTGGACACGATACAGACACGTGTTCACGAACACCTAGACCTACCCTAGCTATGGACACGTGCACGACACTTGCGGATGTGTGTGTCGTGTCCTAGCTCGACTTGCACGCGTGCACGACGCTGTGCACGCGGGTTTTCGTATCAGTTTACCCGATTGACTGTTTTGCGTGATTGGACACGCGAAACGGTATCGTAGTGTCGTGTCAGTGACTTGGGACACTAGAGTACCTATGGGGTGTCAGTTACCGACCCTTGGTTGAGAGTCTTAGCTCGATTCAGTATGTGTATTTCGATTTACCCCATATCGAGTGCAACAGTGCACAGTTTCCAGTTTTGAGTTATTTTCCAGTTTTTGTAAAATGGATTTCAAACCCGATTTTGACATAAATTATACTTTGTAATAGTGTATTTTAGTATGTATATATGTTGTATATATGTATGTGTGAGTGTGGGTGAGTTTTCAGGGTATTTGGTTATGTGTGTAGGTTGTTATGTGAGTATATACATAGGTTGTATATATATGGACTGTGTGTGTGTTGGTTGGGGGAACTGTTTCCTGTTCTCAGGAAACTGAGAACAGTCCCCCCCCTTGGACTGTCATCTCCCACTCTCTCTCACTGTTCACTGCTCTCTCTCTCTCTATTTCCCTCTATATATATATGTTATATATATATGTTATATTATATATAGTTATATATTGGTATATATAGTTAAGGGTATATGGGTTATATATATTTATATATATATATGGAATGTATATATATGTATATATTATAGCTTTCTATATATGTATATATATTAGGTATATATGTGAGTATGGGTTGTATATATATATAATGTATCCCATATTAGTATATAGGAAGTAGATAGGTAGTGCATATCTATATATATAGATATATATAGATATATGTATATAGTTGTGACTTCTAAATATAGGTTGTATGAAAACCTATAGCAGCTAGCCTATAGAAAACCAATAACTATGGCCTATGGCCTAGGATTACTAGCCTATGGCTTGGGGCTAACCCTAATGACCCTAAACCCAATTTGTTGACCCTTGATTTCTAAGGGTTGACCAAAGTCAACCTTTGGTCAAGGTTGACCTAGTTAACCTAGAATTGACTAGGAATGATCTAAAATAACTAGTTTGACTAGTTTGACTAAAATCCTAACTAGTTGACTAGTGTTGACCTAACTTTGACTAGTTTGACTTTAGAGTTGACCAAGAGTTGACTTTTGACCAGATTGACCTAGAATCATGTTGTATGCATTGTATACTCTATTTTTACCATTGTGGATATGTTGTGACCTGTTTTACTCTAAATAGGACTCTGTGACACCAGTTCGGACATCTATTCATATCAGTCATACAGGGTGACAGGCGAGTACATTCTCTGATCTTTTCATGCTTGTTAGGACTTATATTCTTGCTTTAGATTACCTTACATGATACTGTCACGTCATTATCACGGATTGGTACTATATGGATCTTGTTATGCGATGTTATCTCCCTCGGGGTGCATCAGATACAGTTGTCATGTGCTTTTCACGAACATCTTGTATTTCATGTACACCGCTTTCATGTATACTCTTGTGCAATCTTGTACTCTCATGATCACGTGAGCAAACATGATAAAAACCTCTTGTACAAAGTAACGTAACTTGACTGGATCCTTGTGTATTGATTGGGGAGGGTGAGTAGGAAATGGTTATGTGATCAAATCCCATCTTGTACAAATTCATGTGAAATCTTGTGAAATCTTGTATATGTCCTAAGCCCGTTTATATAACCATATCATGCTCTAAATCACAGGTTACCTACAGTTCTTACTTATCATATATATAGATATTTTCAGTTATCAAATCTCTCTCGTTTTATATATATTCTTTACAGTTCATGTATCTTACGCTATGCATGCTTTACATTTCCCAACCTGATATGAACTGCGTGAGATGTATTGTGCTCGTTCCTGTCCTGACTGGGCCTGTTGAAAATATTACAGATGATGATGGTGACTGTCCTACCTTCTATGGGACACATGAGGGTGACCTTCAGGAGCCTGAGGAGCATCTAGCTCAGTAGAGGGTGCCTAGTCTAGTCTAGTGTTTACAGTTTTCTTTTTGTATCGGACTGTTCCGATTGTTAGTTGTGACTTAGTTATATTTCAGGTCTTGTACTTATTTGTGTTGGACATCTACTTTGTGTGGTGTGATAACTCTATATATATTCAGTTCTTCCTTTCATCTGATTCCATATCATGTTCTATCTTTCCTAGACTTGTGTTTGAGATATAGAGTTGAGATGTTATGTTATACCTCCGTGCGGAGATGACAGGTTTATATATCTTGTTATTAGATGTTAGATGTTATAGATGACCTATACAGCGTTCTACCGCCGACACTGCGGCGTAGGCTGGACGTACCCACGTTCTCGTGCCCCTAATCAGGGTGCGGGTCGTGACACGAAGAGTGTACGCCGATGTGTAAATCCTTGTTTTCCCATATGATTACAGACTTGTATGAAACCTCAAAGGCCACATTTGGTTTGCGGAATCCTTGTTTTCCCATATGATTACAGCCTTGTATGAAACCTCTTAATTGTAATTGGGATGCAATGCACTACGTGATTTTTCAGTTTCACCACAAGTTCTGTTTGACATACCTAATTTATTTTGTTTGAGATCCTAATTGGTTTTGTTTTGTATTGTATTTCCTTTTTTTTGGTCCTGAAACTGATTATCTCTGAGTTTTCTTCCATATAGCCTAGTAGAAAAATTAATCAAAATGTCCCTTGAGTTTTCATCCATAGAGCCTAGTAGAAATATTAATCAAAATGTTTGAGCTTATAGCCTTCCACTAAACCGCTGCTTGATGTTGCTCAGGCTGCTGACGAAGCACTCCGAACTCTGAAGGCTGCTGGTGGTTCACAAGAACAGAAGCATTTAAGTTTCAGTAAGGTGATCTTTTTGTTATTGAACTTCCACTTTAGCTGCTAAACCTATCCCATTTCTTAAGTATTATTAGTTATTTAGTAATAACCATGGAAATGTGATTCCTTTGCTCTTGCTCTTTGGCTTGATTTGCCATGGAGATGAATGAAAATCCCTATAGCAAAATCTTATCATTGTACCTCTTCTTCTAGACTCTTTTCTGTTGGTCTAGCTAGTTTTAGTTGGAGGGCTCTCCTTGGTTACATGAGCTTAACCTGCATGATCAAAAGGCTAGGTATACCTACCTGCCAATTGGACTTTGTGTTGAGGATCATCTTAGTGCAACTCTGAGATCCAGGGTTCAGACTAACCCACTGATGTTTCGTCCTTATCGCTCGAAATTAGCACATGAATTTCACTAAGGGGAGTTTGGTTCCTCTCAAATAGAAACACTGTAACAAGTGTTGCGGTAGTAGAAGCATTTACTTATGGCAATCCAAACACTGGATAAATCCAATTACCGCATCAAAGGCTGCAAGATTCCTTCCAACTGCGAAAACAGGTTTTGCATTCAGAACATTCGATCCAAGAGGTAGCAAATGCAAGTACAATATCAACAAATTGAAGAAAAAGAGAAGTAATAGACTTGAAGAAGTAAAATATCAAACTGGAAGAACTAAGTTATAGTTTGTCACATAGGCAATGCATTGTACTTGGCGAACATCACGTTAAACATGCAATTCATTTGGTCTCAAATGCAGTGTTCTTCTTGTGCAGGTCAACACCACCTTTCCTAACTAAACACCCCAGAGCAGAGACTCTGTCAGCTACCCAATATCAATCCCTTAAAATGGAAATCCGGATTACAGAATCTTGGTTCCATAACACGGAAATTAATCTGCTCCTTGAAAAATGAGGTAGATGAGCTGGAGCCTTTTTATCATCTTAGAGCACTTAAATCTCATTTGGCACTCTAGAGTCGGAACAAGTCCCCTGTTTTGGAGGCAACCACCTGCACAACTAGGCCACAAGCCAATCTCAAGGTTGTAAATCTCAAAGTCAGTCAAAGCTACCGCCAGTTTTTTCCAATGGCCTGTTTCTTATTCGGAAAATATGATCTCATGTTGTGCACTGCGTTTGAAAAAATTATTCATTGTGCCGGATTCACCGTGCATCTTTCATACCATACGTCGATGTCATACATTGGATTTTATGGAGATTTGTGCATGCACACTCATCCCAATAGACTCAATTTAAAGAAGATTACAGTCCAATCTTTATTTAGAGAATTAAGATTCAAAATCCTAATTCTCTCGACCCCATGTGATATATAAAGATGACTTTTCAATATTCAAAATCCCCCAAAGTGATAAAAACAAGTTTTTCTGCTGAATACTTTTCAAATGTACACCCTACTTGCATGAAAAAGTGCTTGTATATGTTAGTTACTAGTCGCATGTGGACGTGAGTTCACCTAAAAACAAAATGTTATTGAAAAATGGTTTAAATTAGAATTGATATAGATATAATTTGAATATATGTTAATTAGATATGAATATATTTAATTAGGATTTGTTATAAATATGTTTATATTTTTAGTTATGATTTGTTATAGATATATGTGTAGTTAGTTAGATAATATTACGTAGTTGAGTTATTAGTTAGGATTTTTTTTAAACTTGAGGTAGTTAAGTTGTTAATTGTTATTTATTTATTAATTTTTAATTTTTAATAATTATATTCTATTGCTACAACAAAGATGTATAGAACTTTAATATGTTTTGAAGCCTCTTTGTAGTAGCAAAAAAATTATTTGAATTAGTATTTCAAGTAATATCCCTATATAATATTCATGAATTCAGAGCCCCTTCAACCATTTAAAGCATTTGCCCCGTCTTTTCCAACTTTGTCCTCAACATTGACCTGTTTCCATCACTTTAGGTTTCAGAAACAAGTAATCAGAACAAAATAGATGCGGCTTGCTTGCATCCATTGTACTTGCACCCTTAATCTCGATTGAATGCTGTAAAAGGAGAAAGAAAACAACTGTATCTCGATTGAACATCAGACAAAATGCTGTAAAAGGGAGAGGAGAAAACAACTGTTTGGAGTTAAAAAAATGTTAGAAGAGATGACAAAGGGGTAGAGAGACTGTTATAAATACATTATAACCATAGCATATACATTTGAAGTTCACATGCCACAAACACATTCTTACAATGAAACTTGTGAATCTGTTTCAGCTAAGCGGTCGGCCAAGGTTCCACTTCAGAGTCATCAAACATGAAATAGTAATTCTTGTGCAACTGGCCTGGTTCTCGTCAGCAGCTTCTCCCTTCATCTCGAGAAAGTTGATCCTAGAAAACATATAGAACAGAGAGAGAGGGAGAGAGGTCCATCCATCCATCAAAATCCTCACTCTAAATATATGTTTGTGATGCTTGAGCAGCACATGATTCAGGTAGATATATGAAATCAAATGTATATCATTTGCTCTCTCTTAACAAGCTTTTCATACTCCCAAGTCTCGAGTGCAAAAAGCTCAACAAGTGCGCGCAGTGTCTTCAAATGCTAGTTAGCTAGCTAGCTACACAAGTTTTGATATAATTATTAATATCAAGTAACACAGTGATATCATTGACGGTGAACAATGAAAAGAAACAAATGAGGGTTCGGGAATGTAGCTGCTATTTATGGTACTATTTGATGGATTTCATTCAACCCAGTTTGTTTGGAATCATACTAGCTCTCAGCAGGAACGATCGAGGCCTCACAAGTCACAAGTAGTAATATATATTCTTAAAGAACGTGCCATTCTCTCATTTTTCTATTGTTAGCTAGGATACTAGTAGTAATGTCTCCTTTCCTGAATGTATCACAAATACATGCATTGCATACAGAAAATTACCAAGACAAAAACAGCCAATGATTTGGAAGCAAAAGACTATATATATTTCAAGCTGGAAAATGACGAGAGAGAGAGAGACTCTCCTCCTCCTCAATGAGGATACATCAAGACTCAAAATGCAGAGCTAGCTAGCTCTCTAGCTATATATATTTTTATATCTAAACAACTGGATGGTAATTAATATTGGAGAACAACTTCTACAAGTGCTGTAGTACGTAGTAGGAAGGAAGGAACGTAGGGAGGGGAGGTAGCTGTGCTGCTTCATCACATCAGAATAGATGAGACAGCATTCCAGCTCATGAGCCTTAAATTTCGGATGTAAACAGAATATCCAATGGCTTTTCATTCTCAACAACATCATCATTTGGGAATTGATCTGTAACTGCCATTAATTTTGCTTCATCATTTGGGATATCTGAATTAACAGGAGGAGGAGGAGGAGGATCAATTGATGCCAGACCACCACATGAAACCAGAAGTTGTACTGCAGCATCGTCTCCTCCATTATTGCTGATGATGGATTCTTCTTCTTCTGTAATTTTCTGGTTCTCCGCCTTTTCCCAGTCTTCAGTAACAACTATAGTGTTGGGTGTTTCCCATATCTGTAATACTCTGTCGGGGCCAGGCTGCCAATGGAACTCACCTGAAGGATCTCCAAGTATAAACTTGTACTGAATAGTACACTTCTCCAAAGGCAAATCCTAATTAATAATAATACAGTACGTACGAGTGATTATTCATAATATATGGAATATTGTTGGAACATTAACATTAAAGAGGAAAAGGAGTGTGTTGTTGTTGTTGTTTGTTCATATATACGTACGTACCATCTCAGCTGTCCAGAAATGGCCTTCAGACCAGTTGAGCGGAATGGCGTTCTGCAGATCCCAAAGGCCAAACATCGGATCATCTCCAACAAGATGAAACCTCTCACCGAAGGAACATTCCCTCTGCAGAACAAATTTCACATGCACCGTCGTCGTCGTCGTCGTCGTGCTTCTTGATTTATTTATACCTCCTGTCGACATCGTCGTCATCTCATGCAGAATCTTATTAGAGGCATCCCCCTCCTCCTCCTCGACATCATTTCCCTCAACAAACTGCCACGGATGAACGAACTACCTCCGATCAAAAACAATTCAGCAAGCTACAAGATCTACCTCTATAATCAAAGCACAAAGTACAAACTACGTGCGCTCCAGAAATAGGTGTTGTGTCTGTGTTGCATCACATATACAACGTACTCTAAATAAACTAGGACACATCAAATAGGTACATGCAATGCCTGTGCTGATATGTCTCTACAACGATGCAGTAGTATTAACATCGATGACTGCATGCCTCTACAACGATGCAGCAAAAGAGGGTTGAAAATGTTAATGATCCTTTCGAAAGAAGAGTATAAAAAGGGGATATTTAATTAATAAGTTACCTGCTGCTGCTGCTGCTGCAGAGACAGCGGCGGAAGCGACCGCAGCGGCGGTGTCCTCTCGACGACGGAGATCCTCCCCCCGGTCCTCTTGGGATGACGGAGGAACCGCGGGGGGGTCCAACAAGAAGAAGAAAAGGACCTCCTCCCCCCGCCGCCTCCGCCGCTCTTCGGCAGGAAACCGGCAGCAGCCGAGCAATAGTTCTTCAGAGCTTGACCCTCCATTGCATTCACTCGTCTTTCTTTCTTTCTTTCTTTCCGCCGGTGGATGGAAGGATGGATGTTCAGGAGGGAACGTTCACCTTTTATTTATATAGAGGCGGCGGGCCCCACCCGCTCATGCGACGCACGTGAGCTCACCACGTGGTGAGCGTCTCGGAGTTTTCCGTTGCTATTGAAAAGCGCGGATCGTAACAACCAACCAAACCCAAGCCAACCACGGGACCTCTTCTCTTCTCTCCTGGGGTTTGTATACGTAGATGTGTAGTAGATGTGTTTGTCATCCCAATAATAATTTATTCGAAATTGTATATTATAAGGATCCAAATATATATCCATCAACAATAAAACTAGTTGGATAGAATCTATAGAAGGGTAGATTTGGTATATTTTATAAATATTTTAATTTTCTCTTATATCATAGTTTTTTATGTCCAAATTATCCTTGTACCATATTTAAATTGGAGTTGGTTTAAAATTTAAATTTTTTACTTATCGGTCATCATTAATTTTTAGAGTTCCAATGCAATTAATTCTTTTAATCCTTATCGGTCATCATTAATTATTAGAGTTCCAATACAATTAATTCTTTTAATCCCTATCTTAAGGTTTTTAATATTTCCAGCCATTAAGTTTTATTCCATTACTTTTTCTTTGTTCTTGATTATACTTTCTTCTTGATTATTTTATATTTCCTATTTTTATTTATATTTTTCTATTTTCTATTATTAATTTTTTTGCTTAATTTTTTATTTTCATTTACATTTAATATATATTTTTAATTTTAATTTTTAGATTTTTTAAGTTTTAGTTTTAACTTCTAAATTTTAAATTTTAAACTTTAAACTTTGAATTTAAATTTTAAAATTTAAATTTTAAATTTTAAATTTTAAATTTAAATTTTAAATTTTAAATCTTAAATTTTAAATTTTAAATTTTAAATCTTAAATCTTAAATCTTAAATTTTAAATTTTAAATCTTAAATCTTAAATCTTAAATCTTAAATCTTAAATTTTAAAGTTTTAATTTTATTTTTTAATTTTTATTTTTTATTTTTTATTTTTTAATTTTAATTTTTATTTTAATTTTTTATTTTTTATTTTTTATTTTTTACTTTTTACTTTTTACTTTTTATTTTTATTTTTTATTTTTTATTTTTTATTTTTTATTTTTTATTTTTTATTTTTTATTTTTTATTTTTTATTTTTTATTTTTTATTTTGGTAGGGCTGTAAAAAGATTCAACCAGTTCGGCTCGTATATCATGGGTAAAAACTCTCGTTCGTGGGTAGATCGGTACCTTAATTTTTAATTTTTAATTTTTAGTTTTTAATTTTTAATTTTTAGATTTTTAATTCTAATTTATATTTTTTATTTTAGTTTAATATTTTAATATTTTAAATTTTAAATTGTAAAATTTAAATTTTTAGTTTAATATTTTAACTTTTAAATTGCATCTTTGATTTTAGATTGTCCGGGTCACTCAACATTTTGAATAATTATTATTAATAAAACCAAAGGGAGAGAAGCAACATAAAATAAAGTTCCGTTCCAATAAGACATGAAGTGCTCTACCTACCAAGTTACAAACAAAAAATTTAAAATTTTAGATTTTAAATCTTAAATCTTAAACCTTAAATATTAAAATTTAAAACTTAAAATTTAAAACTTAAAATTTAAATCTTAAATATTAAGTCTTAATTCTTAAATCTTAAATCTTAAATTTTAAAGTTTAAATTTTTAGTTTTTTATTTTTTAATTTTTAGTGTTCACATAGGTAGGGCTGTAAAAAGATTCAACCCGTTCGGCTCGTGTATCCTCAAAGCTTTATTCGAATCTCGTTCGTGGGTAAATTGGTACCTTAATTTTTAATTTTTAGTTTTAATTTTTAATTTTTAGATTTTAATTCTAATTTGTATTTTTTTAGTTTAATATTTTAAATTTTAAATTGTAAATTTAAATTTTTTAGATTTTAATTTTTAGTTTTTAATTTTCAGTTTTTAGTTTTAGTTTTTTAGTTTTTGTTTTTAGTTTTAGTTTTTAGATTTTAGTTTTTAATTTTTAATTTTTAGTTTTTACTTTTTAATTTTAATTTTTAATTTAGTTTTTAGTTTATAATTTTAAATTTTAATTTTAAATTTTAATTTTAATTTTTAATTTTAATTTTTTTCGTTTTTAGTTTTTTGCTTCTATTTTTTAATTTAATTTTTGATTTTTAATTTTTTATTGTTAATTTTTGCTTTTTACTTTCTTCATTTTACTTTCTAATTTTTATTTTAATTTTTTATTTTAAAATTTTTAATATTTAGTTTTTAGTTTTTAATTTTTAATTTTTAATTTTTAATTTTTAATTTTTTTCTTAATTCTTAATTTTACCTTTTACTTTTTTACTTTTTAAATTTAAAATTTAAAATTTTCACTTTTAGTTTGTAACTTTTAAATTTAGTTTTAAAACTTTATTTTTAATTTCTAATTTCTAATTTTTAGTTTTTAATTGTTTATTTTTAGTTTTTAATTTTTTTATATCTCACATATAGTATAAGTTAATGTTAGGTTTTGGTTCTCCAAATTGTTTTTACGGGTCCAAATCAATGTTCACATAAGTAGGGATGTAAAAATTAAAAATTATATGTGAGACACTATTACTTTTTTATTATTACTATTTATTTTCTATTTCCTATTTTATATTTATGGTTTCCTATTTTCTATTTTCTATTTTCAGACCATATTTTATATGTGAGACCTTATTACTTTTCTTTTAATTTTTAAATTTTAGTTTCCTATTTTTTATTTCCTAATTCCTATTTCATATTTCCTTTTTTTCCTATTTCAAAGTTCCTATTTTCTATTTTCTATTTTCTATTTCTATTTTCTATTTTCTATTTTCTATTTTCTAATTTCTAATTTCTAATTATTTTTTATTTGCATAAATGTGATAAAACTACACCACGACAAAGTGCCCGATGACAAAGTGTCCGATTACGTCACCACCTAAATCATGTTTCTCGTTTTCTTTTTCAAATGCTTCCCAATTGCTCTCTACTATTTGTTCACATAACAATATTTAGTTAAACATGAAAGCATACCTTAGGAAATTCCACCTTGATTATTGTTTAATTGGGTTGAACATTTGGAAAAGAGAAACAAAAATGAAAAAATATATTTAAGGATAACTAAGTAATTAAACAACCAATAGAATATTAATATCAGCTTCCATCGATCTAATATGGCCAGGTCGAACAAAACATCAAATATTAATTCAGAGGATGGACCTTCCAAGTTTGTAATGGTGGCTACTCATTGGAGAGGGTGCCTTCTTGGAAAGAGTTCAAATTCTAACTCAAAGACCGTCCGTCGAACTAGTGATGCAGTAACCCCTGCCTAAAACTGCGGGGCATCAATGACATCATGAGAGATACATGACCTCTAATTACTGCTGCTTGGATCGAGCCAGCTGGGGATCGATGAGTGAGTGAGTGAGTTCATTTAATTCATTCATTCATTCTTTGTTCAAACGTCACAAACCTATTTCGATCCTACTAGCTAGCTAGCTATGCATATATTTCATCGTGAAGGCATGCACTCGCTCGCTCGGGATATTTGTTTGCTGTGTCATGCAAACCATTGGCCCGCAAATATCGTTACAAGCACGCACACACACACATAGAGGATAATAAACAAGGAAAGCTAGCTTGGTTTCTACTATTAATATATATATATATATCATCACTACTGTTGGTTTGTCTTGCTCGATCTGCTAGCTGCACCATGCACCAAGTGGGTAGTGTTGCTGTGCATGTCTGGGACTGCTATCTTGGCCTGCTGCTTGTCTCACGACTCTCATGGTTGGAGCATTTACAAGTGTTGCGTTTTGTGTTCGAGCACTCCTTTTGTATGTATGTATGTACACTCATATGGGCCTAACTCCAAATATTTCGTGGGTCAGGGCTTCCTACAATTCTTATGTGCACTTTTTTTTTCCTTCCTCCTCCTAAACTTTGCAAGTCTTGGTTTGGTATTGTTACTTCCGCTTTTCAGAAAAATCAAAAGCAGCTTATAGAAACAGGCTCCCTATATATATATGATGTATTTCTACCTGGTTGCTCAGTCGCATTGTTGTTGATCTTCAGAATCATAATATAATAGAATACATATAAAGATTCATATTCTATGCTACTACATATTAAGACAAATTTGTACTCATTTTATGGAGCAAATGTTGTTGCTACCTGAATAGATGCATTTACAATCTTTACCTCCGAAAAATTCAATTGTGTCTAAATGAGACCCAGATAGTTTTAGCTTCATTACAGATAATGTTATTGTCCTCTTTGTTACTGAAAAGAGTTGCACATTCCCAATTCACTATCTTATATATGTATGTCAACATGAAGTCTCTAATGTACTATTAGCAGACAGTCCTAATTAGTAGCACCAAAAGTGTTAAACTTGTCCTGATGTGGTGTTCAATATTCTCTTCTCCTCGTGAAGTGGTGGTTGAAAGATCACTATATAGCAAGTTAACTCTTCTGCTTTAAACCACGTTAACAGCGCACACGCACGATACATAAGGAGTGTGGAGCTCCACGTACAACTTTTCATTGATTTGTCAATTATATATGAACCTATGAAATGTGGAATTAGATTAGTCTAGTGATTGACTATGTCCCCGATCTATATATATAGGTCTTAATTCGATCGATTTGACATGGGTTCATCTTTAAGAGACCCAAGTTAAGGATTTCCACAGCACGGAAGGTACGTTACTTTCTTGACTTAGGAAGCTCATCCTATTAGAGAAAGTAAAAGCTATAGCTAACAACTTTTGTCATGATCAGATCAGGGAGGGATTTGTCTCAAACATAAATCTATATATATAATAGGGGACCCATATAGGTCTCAGTCCTTCACACACGCAATCACTATAACCCCTTTTGTTCATCATTTTGTGGTTGTTAATAAAGCAACCAAACCCATAATCATACTTCAAACTAGCTAATTATTCTTCATCTGTGTCTTATGTGCTCTAATCATGGATAATTAAGATATATAGCTCATGAAGGCTAAGGATTATTATATATATATATGGCTGGCAGACACAAATAAATAAGTCTATGACTTGTCAACTTCATCATTGAGAACTTTTCCTTTCTCATATATATAACAAATTAAGAGCAAAATATTGATCAGGAGTTGAGAAAAGGAAGAGTACGTACTATGGTATCATCTTTCCTTTCTCATATAGGAAAGTAGTGCATGATACCTAGATGTGCTTGTCCACCCGGCCCCCAGCTTTTCCATATGAGTAATGCTATATGTACCTCCAAAATGTACCTCTTTCATGTCCCTCCGTCACATGGCACCGCCTTATTGGTCCAAGCAAATAAGAGAGGAGTTGGAGGGAAAACATGAGCCAATAGAAGAGGGCCACGTGGCGGAGGGACATAAAAGAGGTACGTTTTGGAGGTACATAAAGCATTTTCCTTTCCATATATACTCAGGGTCGGTCCTGGCTAGTTATCAAGTGGGTGCGTGCAAGTGCAAATGAAATCTTCCTTAATTATATATAGATCATGTCATCGCCTCTTGTCTCCTTCCTTCTTCATATGCTTATCTGCGCTAAATAGCAGATAAACCTACACAAAAAGTAACTATTATACTTTTATCAAAATTCCTGCTGTAATAATTTGAATTGGCGACCATGGAGTCATAGACATGAAACAGCTCTCTCCCATGTGATAAAGCTCCACTAGGTAAACGAAGTCAAATTCAGAATCATGTTGATTTTACTGTACATGGTTTGAGATCTCGATGACCTTGGCTGCAATTACGCCAGTACTTGATTTTATAATCCAATCATCAATCATGCTGGAGATTTCATTATACATCGCCGTATAATTAATGAACAACAAGCTCGAATGCATGGTGGCCACTTCAACCGTGAGTCTGGTCTGATCCTGAACTAAACAGAATTGGGAGGGTTCGATCGGTAGTCAATTTTCTTGGATATACAAGCCATGGATGAGCAAACAAAGAGTGGGGGATCGACTATATATAATAGCACATGGACTGATCAACTTTTGAGTCCTAATTCACATGTCTCTTAGGCCTTCCTCTGCTTAACCTGCACCCAAGCTTCGGACGCAGAATGAACGCCATCGTGACATCACTGCTTCTCCAAACTCCACCACACAACACTGATCACAAGGACCAATTGAACTGAGGACCATTGTGGCGCCCATTTAGTTTTTGGAGGGAGGGAAGGAGCGAAGGAGAATACAATTCTTTTGCCTTTGTCTCTGCTTCCCACCAACCACCTTCCACTTCATTTTACAGACTGGTGCAGTGGGGTGGCATGCACATTTCTCTCTTTTGGTGCTTCCTGCTGTGCTGCTGCACCTCCACCACAAACTTTGTTATCAGTAGCTCAAGGAATTGAAGACCAACTAGCTAGTCCTGTTAGTAAATAAATATATATACACAATCCAACGCCTACACTAGCTGCCTACCTATTCATACATCTCTAGCTAGCTTTAGTCTTTCTCCTTTTGGTGAATATTGATTCCTCCATTGGCTAGCAAGCTAGCTTGAATTCTTTATTTGTTTCAGAATTAGACTAAGATCGATAATGCATGGCCCTTGGTGATAGCTACTTTGATCCATTATTGTATAGAGTATACTTTGGAAGGGAGCTAGCTAGCTAGCTAGGTATCTCCTCCTTGATTTGCATCCTTTGAAAATCCTTCAGGTGGTGGTGGTTTGTGTATTGAGAAGAGGCTTCAGTGAGAGGGAGTGTATAATGGCTTCAAGAATCCAGTTTCAAAGCTGACAATTCTTCTACATTTGAAGCAGTATTTTGATTTTTATTACTTTTCTTCTTCTCTATTTTTTGAACAAGTTACTTCTATGGTAGTAAGGATGTTAGCTTATTGGAGAAAACAAGTTTTTCTGATACTGTCTGGTTTTGTAACTCTTACTCTCCTTTCACTAGCTGTGTGTTCGTCAATAGAGAAGCCAAAATCTCTGCATAGCGACAAAATAAGCCAACCGAACACTCTCGAGGTACTTCTCATTTCTTGATTTTTATTATTACAAACTTCATATTGACGCAATATTTGATTATTAGTTTTTCCTATAAGCCTCATGTTTTTGGTCCTCATTTACTTAAAAGATTTGACTCCTCAAATTCCAAGAAATAACCTTGCATTAGTAAAGTTTTGTCTGTATCAAATTGTCAGGAGACTCAATCTTGCTTGTTGTTAATTTTTGAGTATTTATTATGGCACTGCCATCTATCTTAAGTACTAATCTGTGGTAGATGCAGCTGACGCCACAACTCTCCTTCCAAATTAGACTCCATGCTTTCCTCCTCTGGGCTTCTGTTGGTTTCTTGATGCCTGTTGGGATTCTCACAATTAGAATGTCCCATAGAGTTGAATGTGGCCATAAGCTTAAGATCCTCTTCTACTGCCATGTTACATTGCAGGTTGGTAATTAGTTTTCTGTTCGCCTCTTGCTATTGAGCCATTATAACATGCTAACATAAATCTGTTCTAGAAAATTAGCAATATATTATTGTTGTTCTAATCTAATTTGAAATGGCAGATAGTTGCAGTTCTTCTTGCTATTGTTGGAGCAGTTCTCTCACTCATGAACTTTGAGAACTCCTTCAACAACAGCCATCAGAGGATTGGGGTGGTACTCTATGCGTTGATACTGATTCAACCCTTGATTGGTCTTTGTAGACCTCATAGGTATGACAACCAGCCATCCCTCTTCCTTGAGTAAGCTTGAAATTGTATATTCTCATTCTTTTCTAATTAATTAACTTGCTGATTGATTTTCTTCAGAGGAGTGAGAGTTAGGAGCCTGTGGTATCTAGTGCATTGGCTGCAAGGAACAGGAATTTGTATACTTGGAGTCATCAACATATACATTGGTTTGCATGCCTACCATGTGAGGACCTCAAGAAGTGTAAGGGTCTGGACTGTTGTGTTCACAGCAGAGGTGGTCATCATCAGCTTCATCTATCTCTTCCAAGACAGATGGGAGTATGTGAAGAAGCAAGGTGTGGTTCTTGGCGGTGATGAGCAGCAGATCACACCCACTACTGATCAAGTGACGATACCTCCAGTAAACGAGAACCATAAAGAGTTGGGTGTGATGCTTCAGATGGTAGGCAAGTAAGAATGTGAAGGGGGCCGGGGAGGTATTCTTGCATGGATGTCTCAAGTCCTCGAGTTACAGATTATTGATTTACCCAGAATCAGTCGTAGCCCGGCCTATCTGTTGAACTATGAAGCGATAACATCTATGTAAACATTAGGCCGATCAGAGTTGAGAATTTTTATGTATTATATGATAAAGGTCTATGTCAACCCTAAATTAATTCAGATTTTGGGGCTTTAAGTACATTTATGTGCTTATAGGTGGTTTACTCTCATCATGTCTCATTAATGTGTAACAAAGAAGTACTTTTGGGGCACAAAAGAAAAGTACGTATTAATGCTTCTACTTTGATCAAATCTTAAGATATTTGGATGCACCCTATATGAATTTCTCTTTCCATCCACTATTGTCTATAGTGATGAGAGGGAAAAGTTGGTCACATCTAGAAGATATGCTCCGGTCACCTTACATAGATAGCTGACATCTTCATAAGTTGATGATATAGGTGCTAGGTAAGTTCACCTTACCTATATGAACTCTCTCCCCCTTCCTTCCATTAATGGAACTTTAACGCAACCTAAGTACAATCCAAAAGTAACAACCATTACATTTAAGTAGCTAAGAATCATTAATACAAAATTAGATTCATACTTCATGGCCCCAAGCAAAATACAAGACTTTCAAACTTCGTCCCAAAATTCCAATATCTTCAATTACTGTCCTACCATGTCTAGTTCTCTATTCAGGACCTTTCAGAAGAAGGGGTTACTGGCCATAGAGTGGATTATTTGAAGATTCTGTAACATTATTAGTTCCATCCACTGAAATGAGTACTAGCCAATCCTGTATGCCAAACTGCAGCTCTAAAGTCATACCAATCTGGTAAGTCAGGTCTAGCCAGGCTCATTCAAGCCCGATAAACGTTCTATTGAGTAGTCAGACCAAGCTGGTTCTGCTACTTGTCTGCTTGGTTCCAGGAATTTCCATCGCGGATCCTAAACGGCTTGCACCTCAGAATGATTCAAGAATAGGGTGAACAGTTGTGCTGCATAACTAACGTTAGACGGAAACATTGCACAGTGCTAATTATAGTAGATCGATGCAAATGTTCATAGAATCATATTGCCAGGAAATGGAGAAAATAAGGATCTAAGATGTCATATAAAGGAAAATCATGATCTCATCCTGTCACGTCCCGCTCCCGTAAGAGCGCTCGTCCTCGCTAAGGCGTGATGCCGCACGGGCCTAGGTTGCGCCCGTGCAAGGCCAAGTCCAGAAACGGCCGATTTAGCTAGGCCACAGAGTCGCACAGAGTGTCCCCATTGCAGCGGAAAGTAAATAAACACAAGTAGAAGCAAATTCGAACTCTTTATTGATATTCATGAAGGTTACAAGCGGCGCTAGGCCGATATTACAAATCGCTCAAGCTCTCTCTCTGAACATAAAAGGCGTGCCAAGTGGCTTACAAGATGGAATGATACATGGCGATGTTCCAATCCATTATGTCCTGTATATGGTGCTCCAGCTCCTTGCAACGCTCCAAGGCTCGAGAAATAGCTCCGCGCCTTAGTACGTTCGAGGAAAGCTCCGCACCAGCCGACGTTTCCTGCTTCCTGCAAGCAAACTGTGGGGTTATCAGTACATTGTTATGCACTGGTGGGGAGGCTAGTTCGCCCACAACGCTATCATTACCAAACACGTTCCATTTACTTTTGTGCATCATCTATCATTCATTGTCTTTCTAATCTTGCCTTAGGGTCATTTTCATGACATATGATATAACCTATCTCGTGTTACCGATTTCATAGTGTCGCATGAAAATACATTTACAACCTACCCATACTTACCGTCCGGCCTTCCCTGTTCAAAGTAAATCAAGTTAGACAACAGTTCATATGTAAACCAAGTCATGATTCATGTACGCACTCAGTGCCGTGCTCGTGTTCCTGCCTCAGGTTCTAGCTAGTCATAGCATGTTCTAGCACGTCGTGGGCACGTTATCTACTCATTGAATAAAGTACTCTTATCATTTTGTGTGTTACCATTCAGGCATATTCATAGGGCACTTCATTTAGTTAACTTAGACTACTTTGATTTCAATGCAAGGACTTGCACGTGGATTGCCACCAGCAAAGCCCACTTAACTCTATATGCACCGGTCGCTGGCATCACAAGCCATTTTGGACATCCAAGCCGTGGTATTTCGCAACCAACGATAGGGTGAGGACTGGCACACACCCCGTTAGTCTCTTGAAATACGCCTGCACTTACGTCCCCCGGGTGGCCGAGTCCGCACCCAGGCAGCCCGTAAGCCATATTTTTGATTCCGTCCGGACCGGCACGTCCTTCACACTTTGACCATGCCTCGGAATCCCTTTTCTCTACGGTCACAGCATACGCCACCCCTCGCTCGTGCCGTTTGTCCACGACCATTTCGTATTAACTTGTCTTCTTAACTTAACGGCTATCTCCGCCGTAGGCTAACCCTTAGCCTTCTTACGTTATCGACCAGGTTGGCGTCCGTGCAGCGCGGGTAGCGAGCCCCGTTGCACGTGCCCGTCACACCTGTCGCTAACCATTCTTTCTTATCTTATCTTTCATTCATTCTTTCTTTTCCTTGTTTCACTTGTCCGTTTGTTCATCGATTCATTCATGTATTCATTCTTTCATTCGTTGATTCATTCATTCACTTATTCGTTCATTCATTCATTCATACATTTTGCAACTCCCCGTACGGGAGTCGCCTTGGCGACCCATCGGTCCCATAGCCTTTCAATGTTGCTAAGCTCTACTCGGAACGACTATGTTGATAGTCTTCCCGTCTCATTGTTGTAAACCATTCATTGTTTCATTGTTGAACGCATCAGAGACGTAAACGTAAGCTTATGCCTTAGCACGAGCGTGAAGCGTGGTACGAGAGTTCTCATACTTTCCATATTTCTTTCCATATTCTATACAAGCATACAAGGTGGGATTATTCCCTTAGCTAGGTGCGTTGAGTCATTTATTAGCATGCACGGGGTTATCGCCTAGCGATTTTCGTGATAGTGTCCGCATTATTATGTGTCTAGGCTAAGCAGAGACGGGTTCATCGGAGCCACCCACCTTAGCGATGTTCGCATCGGCCGAGCGATACTCCGAGCGCGCCTTTGATAGTCTAAGCCTGGATTCATCTTTGACGGGCCATTGTAAGTCTTGCATCGATTCGCATCGATACTTCATCGGGTCGAAGGAACTCTTCGGATCGACGGCTCGTTTGAGTCGTTGCACTTGCCGTTTGGAATCGACGTTCCGCTAGGGCGGAGCAGGTCACTACATAATACACCACTCAAAACAAGTCTCGTCCTCGAGACTTCCTGAGTGCAGGTCATCCTACGGTTCCTTAACCCGTGTCGTGCGCGTATCTTAGGCAATTCCCTGTCGAATGGCTTTAGCACTCGATGGCACCGAGCTATACCCGATACCTTTTCAAGTTTCGTGTCGCATACGTTTGGTCGATTTTATTGGATAACTTTTCATTCATTTTTAGAGTTGATGGCACTTATTCAATTCAAGTGTTTCTTCGACTTGGTTGCAATTCCGACGTATCACGGGACTGAAACGGTCGTACGTGGTGCGTTGTAATTTATCAAACTCGAGAGACGTAATCTGAGGCAAACTCACTTACTCGTTCATGCGCATCGCAACACCCACTTGCAGCTGCATTCGAGTTCATCATATCGCTGAGTTTGGATCGTGCACGCATTCAAGGCGTCCCTCGAATACGTACATTTCAACCAAGCTTAGCGACTAGCGAAGTCGGACAAGCTACTCGTGATAGTTTCGATTTGCCGATCGTTTTGCTAACTTCGATTTAAAACCGAATTTATGTGTGTATCACATATCGTTTATCTCGATCCTCGAGATTATCCGATTCGCTTCTCAAGCGCTCTTGCCAATGAAATCAATACGATTTCTTCTTAGCGGAGTCGACCAAGTCTAAGTAAATTCCCGTCCGATTCGAAACCAAGTATTGCACTATCATCGAGTACGTCTCCTGACCAATGATTCAATTCGTTATTCCAACTTTACTTGCGCAACATCCATCCCTATCATTCCCTTCGTTTGGGGCCAATCTCGTCGTCGTTCACGCACATTCCTAATTCCCCGTCCTACTCTAAGTCTTGTTGCCAAAGTCTATCGTCTGTCCAGACGATACTTCAAATGCTATCGCACAGATTCAATCACTCGGCATAGGGTCGTCCGCCTATCCGCTAGGTCAGCTCACAGGGTCATAGTTACGAGACAAGTCCGTGGCTCATCGTGCAAGGTCATTGCACGACGCTCGCCCCAAATCCTATGGTCAAACCATTTGTTCGTTTGTACGGGAGTTTCTACCCAAGCTCGCGTCACTCAGATTTCTAAACATCGAGCATGATCACCTAATTCGCATTAAGACTTACGTTGCACATATTCAATTCTGTTCAATCACCAATTCTAACCAATTCATGTATTCGATCACGAGGTCATCCAGCTCGACAATACGTTGCGCCCTAATCTCACGCGAGTCCGATTATCCACGGCGGTTCATGAATCACCATACAACGCTCCCGCGGAATAATCATTCTCATCGGGGCGTAACTCTTGTTTGAGTTTTAGACTAACCCATTCTCGATACGCTGATTGGACCTACTCAATCCTCAAGTTCAATCCTTCAAGCACATAAATCCATTCTCGAGTCTACCTTCGCGTCAAACCACAAGTCGAAGCAATCAGATTGCCACACCATCCAAGTTCAATCACTCCCGCTGTATGAATCACCATATCAGCGCTCACGCGGAGTGATCGTCATAATCCGGTGCGACGCATGTGCGAGGCTGGAGTTGCGCTCGCATAAGACAAGAACGTCAACGTTGTGGTTATCGACGAAGCAAATCCAAACATTCCATTTCCTCCAAGCCAAGATCTCTATTCGATAGTCCGACCGTCATTCATTCAACCAGAAGAATCCTCGAGCCAAGTTTATCTTTTTCCTCGACACACATTTTTAACATCCCAGGTATAGCATCCAACGGAACAATGACATTTGCACGACCGTCATTCGTCGAGTCAGAGTGCCCCCGAGTTATCGCATATCGATCTTTGATACGCCTCAATACCATCGACGATATGTGTAACCTGACGATCTTCCTTTGCAACCAAATTTCGAGTCGTGCGACTGATGCTATTGTCCGAGTTGGATATTCCAAAATTTTCTCGATATTCAAGATCAAGTTCGATCGCTATTCCTCAAGCTCGTTTCAAGATCGTTGTTCAAAACTCAAGTCACATTTCATTTGAATCAATCCCAAATCATACGCGCGATCCTCTAAGTTTTTCCTCGATCAAGACCATTCACTTTCATTCATCGTTCGAATCATTTTCTAACTTGCGTTGTCCATTGACAAGTTGTCCGAACGACATCTCGTTCGGGACATTCGAAGTCACGACCAACTAAGCATGACGCGTTCTAAGGCTTTGCGTGATCGCATTGTCTCGCCGACATACTCGTTCTATCCGTAAATCCTTTAGTCTCGCTCGAACAATTTCTATGTCGTCCATACACCACTCAGGGTTCGAGCCACTCGACTAATCGTCGACACTCATTCTTATTCTTCCTCGAACCTATCACATACACCACTCGGATTCAAGCCATATGATCTAGTCCTCAATCACGTTCGCGTCATGCGCTAAGACATCCTTCAGCTTCGTTCGACAAATCTCTAGCGTAATCGCTCACGTCGCCTCGACGTACTAAGTCGTTCGCACTAATCCTCAAAATCCAATAAATCTTCCGTGCACGCCTAAGCGTTAGTTTGATAGCGTTCCTATCGATATACACTCTAAGTGTATCTCCGTTCCCGACTGAGCGGTACTTGATATCGCTCGCAACTCGATTGCACCAGAAGTCGAGGTGCGCGACACGCGGACTAAGTTGTACCGCTTAACCATTCCGTACGGACTATATTCAAGTTTGCACGCTCACTTATTCTCGTTCGCAACTCGTTTGCACCAAAGAGTCTAGGTGCGCGATACTCCGCACAACTTAGCCAAAAGGCTGCGTGCATGACCATCCCGTTCGAACTATACTCGGGTCTCGTGTACTCGTTTGCTGTCGTCAGCGTAAGCTTATTCAAGCATGCCTCGCGTTTGCTAACTCTTAGCATCGATTCCGTCCAACTCAAGTCCGTCGTGGTTTGGCACAAAGGCCTTCGCCTATCAAGTCCGTCGTAGTGGCACAAAGGCCTTCGCCTATCGGTCCCGATCACCCGAGTACTTATACGAGCTTTCAAAAATATTAGACTTATTGTATGGAACATCCCAAGGCACAACGAGAGAGAGCGTACACTTCTTTTGTTTCAACGAGCTTTCAAAACTGAGAGTATCGAAATGAAGTCCAAGGACGTAAAGCCGGGCTCTGATACCAATCCGTCACGCCCCGCTCCCGTAAGAGCGCTCATCCTCGCTAAGGCGTGATGCCGCACGGGCCTAGGTTGCGCCCGTGCAAGGCCAAGTCCAGAAACGGCCGATTTAGCTAGGCCACAGAGTCGCACAGAGTGTCCCCATTGCAGCGGAAAGTAAATAAACACAAGTAGAAGCAAATTCGAACTCTTTATTGATATTCATGAAGGTTACAAGCGGCGCTAGGCCGATATTACAAATCGCTCAAGCTCTCTCTCTGAACATAAAAGGCGTGCCAAGTGGCTTACAAGATGGAATGATACATGGCGATGTTCCAATACATTATGTCCTGTATATGGTGCTCCAGCTCCTTGCAACGCTCCAAGGCTCGAGAAATAGCTCCGCGCCTTAGTACGTTCGAGGAAAGCTCCGCACCCGCCGACGTTTCCTGCTTCCTGCAAGCAAACTGTGGGGTTATCAGTACATTGTTATGCACTGGTGGGGAGGCTAGCTCGCCCACAACGCTATCATTACCAAACACGTTCCATTTACTTTTGTGCATCATCTATCATTCATTGTCTTTCTAATCTTGCATTAGGGTCATTTTCATGGCATATGATATAACCTATCTCGTGTTACCGATTTCATAGTGTCGCATGAAAATACATTTACAACTTACCAATACTTACCGTCTGGCCTTCCCTGTTCAAAGTAAATCAAGTTAGACAACAGTTCATATGTAAACCAAGTCATGATTCATGTACGCACTCAGTGCCGTGCTCGTGTTCCTGCCTCAGGTTCTAGCTAGTCATAGCATGTTCTAGCACGTCGTGGGCACGTTATCTACTCATTGAATAAAGTACTCTTATCATTTTGTGTGTTACCATTCAGGCATATTCATAGGGCACTTCATTTAGTTAACTTAGACTACTTTGATTTCAATGCAAGGACTTGCACGTGGATTGCCACCAGCAAAGCCCACTTAACTCTATATGCACCGGTCGCTGGCATCACAAGCCATTTTGGACATCCAAGCCGTGGTATTTCGCAACCAACGATAGGGTGAGGACTGGCACACACCTCGTTAGTCTCTTGAAATACGCCTGCACTTACGTCCCCCGGGTGGCCGAGTCCGCACCCAGGCAGCCCCGTAAGCCATATTTTTGATTCCGTCCGGACCGGCACGTCTTTCACACTTTGACCATGCCGCGGAATCCCTTTTCTCTACGGTCACAGCATACGCCACCCCTCGCTCGTGCCGTTTGTCCACGACCATTTCGTATTAACTTGTCTTCTTAACTTAACGGCTATCTCCGCCGTAGGCTAACCCTTAGCCTTCTTACGTTATCGACCAGGTTGGCGTCCGTGCAGCGCGGGTAGCGAGCCCCGTTGCACGTGCCCGTCACACCTGTCGCTAACCATTCTTTCTTATCTTATCTTTCATTCATTCTTTCTTTTCCTTGTTTCACTTGTCCGTTTGTTCATCGATTCATTCATGTATTCATTCTTTCATTCGTTGATTCATTCATTCACTTATTCGTTCATTCATTCATTCATACATTTTGCAACTCCCCGTACGGGAGTCGCCTTGGCGACCCATCGGTCCCATAGCCTTTCAATGTTGCTAAGCTCTACTCGGAACGACTATGTTGATAGTCTTCCCGTCTCATTGTTGTAAACCATTCATTGTTTCATTGTTGAACGCATCAGAGACGTAAACGTAAGCTTATGCCTTAGCACGAGCGTGAAGCGTGGTACGAGAGTTCTCATACTTTCCATATTTCTTTCCATATTCTATACAAGCATACAAGGTGGGATTATTCCCTTAGCTAGGTGCGTTGAGTCATTTATTAGCATGCACGGGGTTATCGCCTAGCGATTTTCGTGATAGTGTCCGCATTATTATGTGTCTAGGCTAAGCAGAGACGGGTTCATCGGAGCCACCCACCTTAGCGATGTTCGCATCGGCCGAGCGATACTCCGAGCGCGCCTTTGATAGTCTAAGCCTGGATTCATCTTTGACGGGCCATTGTAAGTCTTGCATCGATTCGCATCGATACTTCATCGGGTCGAAGGAACTCTTCGGATCGACGGCTCGTTTGAGTCGTTGCACTTGCCGTTTGGAATCGACGTTCCGCTAGGGCGGAGCAGGTCACTACATAATACACCACTCAAAACAAGTCTCGTCCTCGAGACTTCCTGAGTGCAGGTCATCCTACGGTTCCTTAACCCGTGTCGTGCGCGTATCTTAGGCAATTCCCTGTCGAATGGCTTTAGCACTCGATGGCACCGAGCTATACCCGATACCTTTTCAAGTTTCGTGTCGCATACGTTTGGTCGATTTTATTGGATAACTTTTCATTCATTTTTAGAGTTGATGGCACTTATTCAATTCAAGTGTTTCTTCGACTTGGTTGCAATTCCGACGTATCACGGGACTGAAACGGTCGTACGTGGTGCGTTGTAATTTATCAAACTCGAGAGACGTAATCTGAGGCAAACTCACTTACTCGTTCATGCGCATCGCAACACCCACTTGCAGCTGCATTCGAGTTCATCATATCGCTGAGTTTGGATCGTGCACGCATTCAAGGCGTCCCTCGAATACGTACATTTCAACCAAGCTTAGCGACTAGCGAAGTCGGACAAGCTACTCGTGATAGTTTCGATTTGCCGATCGTTTTGCTAACTTCGATTTAAAACCGAATTTATGTGTGTATCACATATCGTTTATCTCGATCCTCGAGATTATCCGATTCGCTTCTCAAGCGCTCTTGCCAATGAAATCAATACGATTTCTTCTTAGCGGAGTCGACCAAGTCTAAGTAAATTTCCGTCCGATTCGAAACCAAGTATTGCACTATCATCGAGTACGTCTCCTGACCAATGATTCAATTCGTTATTCCAACTTTACTTGCGCAACATCCATCCCTATCATTCCCTTCGTTTGGGGCCAATCTCGTCGTCGTTCACGCACATTCCTAATTCCCCGTCCTACTCTAAGTCTTGTTGCCAAAGTCTATCGTCTGTCCAGACGATACTTCAAATGCTATCGCACAGATTCAATCACTCGGCATAGGGTCGTCCGCCTATCCGCTAGGTCAGCTCACAGGGTCATAGTTACGAGACAAGTCCGTGGCTCATCGTGCAAGGTCATTGCACGACGCTCGCCCCAAATCCTATGGTCAAACCATTTGTTCGTTTGTACGGGAGTTTCTACCCAAGCTCGCGTCACTCAGATTTCTAAACATCGAGCATGATCACCTAATTCGCATTAAGACTTACGTTGCACATATTCAATTCTGTTCAATCACCAATTCTAACCAATTCATGTATTCGATCACGAGGTCATCTAGCTCGACAATACGTTGCGCCCTAATCTCACGCGAGTTCGATTATCCACGGCGGTTCATGAATCACCATACAACGCTCCCGCGGAATAATCATTCTCATCGGGGCGTAACTCTTGTTTGAGTTTTAGACTAACCCATTCTCGATACGCTGATTGGACCTACTCAATCCTCAAGTTCAATCCTTCAAGCACATAAATCCATTCTCGAGTCTACCTTCGCGTCAAACCACAAGTCGAAGCAATCAGATTGCCACACCATCCAAGTTCAATCACTCCCGCTGTATGAATCACCATATCAGCGCTCACGCGGAGTGATCGTCATAATCCGGTGCGACGCATGTGCGAGGCTGGAGTTGCGCTCGCATAAGACAAGAACGTCAACGTTGTGGTTATCGACGAAGCAAATCCAAACATTCCATTTCCTCCAAGCCAAGATCTCTATTCGATAGTCCGACCGTCATTCATTCAACCAGAAGAATCCTCGAGCCAAGTTTATCTTTTTCCTCGACACACATTTTTAACATCCCAGGTATAGCATCCAACGGAACAATGACATTTGCACGACCGTCATTCGCCGAGTCAGAGTGCCCCCGAGTTATCGCATATCGATCTTTGATACGCCTCAATACCATCGACGATATGCGTAACCTGACGATCTTCCTTTGCAACCAAATTTCGAGTCGTGCGACTGATGCTATTGTCCGAGTTGGATATTCCAAAATTTTCTCGATATTCAAGATCAAGTTCGATCGCTATTCCTCAAGCTCGTTTCAAGATCGTTGTTCAAAACTCAAGTCACATTTCATTTGAATCAATCCCAAATCATACGCGCGATCCTCTAAGTTTTTCCTCGATCAAGACCATTCACTTTCATTCATCGTTCGAATCATTTTCTAACTTGCGTTGTCCATTGACAAGTTGTCCGAACGACATCTCGTTCGGGACATTCGAAGTCACGACCAACTAAGCATGACGCGTTCTAAGGCTTTGCGTGATCGCATTGTCTCGCCGACATACTCGTTCTATCCGTAAATCCTTTAGTCTCGCTCGAACAATTTCTATGTCGTCCATACACCACTCAGGGTTCGAGCCACTCGACTAATCGTCGACACTCATTCTTATTCTTCCTCGAACCTATCACATACACCACTCGGATTCAAGCCATATGATCTAGTCCTCAATCACGTTCGCGTCATGCGCTAAGACATCCTTCAGCTTCGTTCGACAAATCTCTAGCGTAATCGCTCACGTCGCCTCGACGTACTAAGTCGTTCGCACTAATCCTCAAAATCCAATAAATCTTCCGTGCACGCCTAAGCGTTAGTTTGATAGCGTTCCTATCGATATACACTCTAAGTGTATCTCCGTTCCCGACTGAGCGGTACTTGATATCGCTCGCAACTCGATTGCACCAGAAGTCGAGGTGCGCGACACGCGGACTAAGTTGTACCGCTTAACCATTCCGTACGGACTATATTCAAGTTTGCACGCTCACTTATTCTCGTTCGCAACTCGTTTGCACCAAAGAGTCTAGGTGCGCGATACTCCGCACAACTTAGCCAAAAGGCTGCGTGCATGACCATCCCGTTCGAACTATACTCGGGTCTCGTGTACTCGTTTGCTGTCGTCAGCGTAAGCTTATTCAAGCATGCCTCGCGTTTGCTAACTCTTAGCATCGATTCCGTCCAACTCAAGTCCGTCGTGGTTTGGCACAAAGGCCTTCGCCTATCAAGTCCGTCGTAGTGGCACAAAGGCCTTCGCCTATCGGTCCCGATCACCCGAGTACTTATACGAGCTTTCGAAAATATTAGACTTATTGTATGGAACATCCCAAGGCACAACGAGAGAGAACGTACACTTCTTTTGTTTCAACGAGCTTTCAAAACTGAGAGTATCGAAATGAAGTCCAAGGACGTAAAGCCGGGCTCTGATACCAATCCGTCACGTCCCGCTCCCGTAAGAGCGCTCATCCTCGCTAAGGCCTGATGCCGCACGGGCCTAGGTTGCGCCCGTGCAAGGCCAAGTCCAGAAACGGCCGATTTAGCTAGGCCACAGAGTCGCACAGAGTGTCCCCATTGCAGCGGAAAGTAAATAAACACAAGTAGAAGCAAATTCGAACTCTTTATTGATATTCATGAAGGTTACAAGCGGCGCTAGGCCGATATTACAAATCACTCAAGCTCTCTCTCTGAACATAAAAGGCGTGCCAAGTGGCTTACAAGATGGAATGATACATGGCGATGTTCCAATACATTATGTCCTGTATATGGTGCTCCAGCTCCTTGCAACGCTCCAAGGCTCGAGAAATAGCTCCGCGCCTTAGTACGTTCGAGGAAAGCTCCGCACCCGCCGACGTTTCCTGCTTCCTGCAAGCAAACTGTGGGGTTATCAGTACATTGTTATGCACTGGTGGGGAGGCTAGCTCTCCCACAACGCTATCATTACCAAACACGTTCCATTTACTTTTGTGCATCATCTATCATTCATTGTCTTTCTAATCTTGCATTAGGGTCATTTTCATGGCATATGATATAACCTATCTCGTGTTACCGATTTCATAGTGTCGCATGAAAATACATTTACAACTTACCCATACTTACCGTCTGGCCTTCCCTGTTCAAAGTAAATCAAGTTAGACAACAGTTCATATGTAAACCAAGTCATGATTCATGTACGCACTCAGTGCCGTGCTCGTGTTCCTGCCTCAGGTTCTAGCTAGTCATAGCATGTTCTAGCACGTCGTGGGCACGTTATCTACTCATTGAATAAAGTACTCTTATCATTTTGTGTGTTACCATTCAGGCATATTCATAGGGCACTTCATTTAGTTAACTTAGACTACTTTGATTTCAATGCAAGGACTTGCACGTGGATTGCCACCAGCAAAGCCCACTTAACTCTATATGCACCGGTCGCTGGCATCACAAGCCATTTTGGACATCCAAGCCGTGGTATTTCGCAACCAACGATAGGGTGAGGACTGGCACACACCTCGTTAGTCTCTTGAAATACGCCTGCACTTACGTCCCCCGGGTGGCCGAGTCCGCACCCAGGCAGCCCCGTAAGCCATATTTTTGATTCCGTCCGGACCGGCACGTCCTTCACACTTTGACCATGCCGCGGAATCCCTTTTCTCTACGGTCACAGCATACGCCACCCCTCGCTCGTGCCGTTTGTCCACGACCATTTCGTATTAACTTGTCTTCTTAACTTAACGGCTATCTCCGCCGTAGGCTAACCCTTAGCCTTCTTACGTTATCGACCAGGTTGGCGTCCGTGCAGCGCGGGTAGCGAGCCCCGTTGCACGTGCCCGTCACACCTGTCGCTAACCATTCTTTCTTATCTTATCTTTCATTCATTCTTTCTTTTCCTTGTTTCACTTGTCCGTTTGTTCATCGATTCATTCATGTATTCATTCTTTCATTCGTTGATTCATTCATTCACTTATTCGTTCATTCATTCATTCATACATTTTGCAACTCCCCGTACGGGAGTCGCCTTGGCGACCCATCGGTCCCATAGCCTTTCAATGTTGCTAAGCTCTACTCGGAACGACTATGTTGATAGTCTTCCCGTCTCATTGTTGTAAACCATTCATTGTTTCATTGTTGAACGCATCAGAGACGTAAACGTAAGCTTATGCCTTAGCACGAGCGTGAAGCGTGGTACGAGAGTTCTCATACTTTCCATATTTCTTTCCATATTCTATACAAGCATACAAGGTGGGATTATTCCCTTAGCTAGGTGCGTTGAGTCATTTATTAGCATGCACGGGGTTATCGCCTAGCGATTTTCGTGATAGTGTCCGCATTATTATGTGTCTAGGCTAAGCAGAGACGGGTTCATCGGAGCCACCCACCTTAGCGATGTTCGCATCGGCCGAGCGATACTCCGAGCGCGCCTTTGATAGTCTAAGCCTGGATTCATCTTTGACGGGCCATTGTAAGTCTTGCATCGATTCGCATCGATACTTCATCGGGTCGAAGGAACTCTTCGGATCGACGGCTCGTTTGAGTCGTTGCACTTGCCGTTTGGAATTGTCACGACCCGCACCCGGATATACGGGTACGAATACGTGGGCCACGCCCAGCCTACGCCGCGATATCGGCGGTAGAACGCTGTCAAGTATACTATACTAACTACAACTTCTATGAATCTATATCTAGAAATGTACTCATGTCACATCACGAAAACTAAGGAAGATAAGACAAGAAATAATAACAATATCACTAGAACAACTAGAATCTACAATGATCATAAGACATGAAAGATAAAGAAGGAACAATAAGACTAACTAAGAATAACTACCAGGCAACTCACATAGAAGAATAGTGAGATCCACCTCAGCTAGCAACATCATGAAGTCCAATAATGAGGGCACAACTACTCCTAAAATTTCATAACGTATCCAGTCAGGAGCGGAACGAGTACATATATCTCATAACAGATCTCAAGATAGAATAAAAGCTATAAGACTGTAAATAGAGCATATACAATGAAATCATGGAGTGTACATATATGTATCATGGCATGGTAAGCTGTAAAGCTAGAGCTAGAACAAGAAAATAGAACGGGATCATGGCATGTACACGAATCAAGGTAAGCTATATATATCCAATGTGTGTGAGTAGCAGTTTCAACTTGTGATCGGCTTGGAAAACTGTCAAGAATCGGCCTGGCAAGTCATAAGTGCGGTATATGACTCACACTGTTCAAGATAGCAAGGGGATATGATCACATGCATACGCTACTACTCCCCCTACCCCAACTGGTAGAATGGATCCAAACAGGACACGTCACTGCACGGGATTCTAATGAGAAGGTCGCGAACCTGCTCTAGAATCAGTGACCATATATCGAGCAAGAGCTACAAGGGTGCTTGCACAATACATCCCAACCTAAGAAGGAGAGACATCTCTCGTCGGGATCCAAGAATACCAATCCGTGAGAACCATGTGTCGGGAATAAGCATATCAACACTAAGTACATGAATCATAACAGTTATCATAAATTGTGAATAAGTTATCAGAGAATGTACTCGCCTGGGGTCCTGCTGTCAATATGAATCAGGGTTCAGAGTAAAGCCACAGACCTAAAGATGAAATAATGCAAGAGCTGATCAGGGTCAAAAGATATACTAACATCTAGGTCAAACTAAGTCAAACTAAGACAAACTGGGTCAAAGTTGACGTACAGTTGACTTTGGTCAACTGGTCAACTATGGTCAACTCTAAGTCTAATCTAGGTCAAATAGGTCAATGGTTGACTTACAGTTGACTTTGGTCAAAAGTCAACGTTGGTCAAGTCTGATCAAACCTAGGTCAACTGTTGACTCTACTTCGACGTCTAGTCAAGGTAGTCAACCATGGTCAAGCTAGTCTCTATAACCATCTACAAGGTCAACTTATGAATTTCAGTGATTTAGAAATCACTGAAATCGACAGGTCTCTAAAACAATCAAAAGAAGAAAATATTATAATAATAGGATGACACAAAAAGGGAAGAAATCTACAAATGTTGTCGGATGATGAAACTAACATCACCAACGTGTCCAGAATGGTCAAATCAGCTAGGATTGCCTGTCCAAAAGTCCAATTTGGACACAGGGGCAAAACGGTAATTTCGGGCCAAAATGATGTCGGCCGTTGGACACACTTTGCACCGAAAAACGTGCCGAAATAAAAGTGCACAAAATCTAACAAATTATATGTCCACGAATCCATAATGAAGATACGAACCCAACGGTATATCCAGAATTGGATTCCGTTGACCCGATCTCAAATTGGTCCGTTGACCGGGACATTGAAATTCCGATTTACACGGAAAAGCGTGTCGGAGCCAATGTCCTCAAAACTCAGCAAATTATATGTCAACGAGTCCAGAATGACGATACGAACTCAACGGTATATCCAGAATTGGATTCCGATGAGCCGGCGTCAAAAAGTCTCGTTGACTCAGAAAGTGGGACCCGCTTTGCACCGAAATGCGTGCCAGGGCCCACGTTCTCCAAATCAAGCAAACTTTATATGAAAACATGCCAGAACGACGCCACGAGTCTACTGGTGGTGTCAGAATTTGAATCCGGAGTCCCGAGTTCAAAAATAGAATTTTTACAAGTGCAACACTAAGAATTCGAACGGCCAACTTTGGCGTCGAATTCGACCGACCTAACAAGCTCAAACTGAAATGAAATCTAAAGGGGACAGGAAGAGGGTTATACCAGCTGTGCACCGGAACTGGTGGTGCGCAAAACGGAGCTGCGACGATGAAGATACGAACCCACGAAGTTGGCGTCACGAAACTGTCCAAAAACAGTACAAATTAAAACGTCAACTTGGTGGCCGGTTTTGATGTATCAAACGACGAAATTAACGGTTCAAATTTGAGAGGGATGAAGGGGTATATACCGAGATTGAGACGGAGCGAAGAAATCACCGATCCAACGGTCGGATTGTCCGAAAAATTGGCGCGAAGTTGCTGCTCCGAAGCGAACTTTCTGAATTTCGTCCGCGCGCGCGTCGACGGGATTCCGAGCAAAACGCTGAAATCGTCTAGACGGCGCGTCCCGGAGGACGTTGGCCGCCACAGGGTGGTCGCCCAGGGTGCGCGCGCTTGGGGGAGGGGTCTCGCCGTGGCCGGTGGCCGCGCGGTGGCGCGTGGCCGGCAGCGGTGGCAACCATTGCTGCCGCCCAAGCTGCTGTTGCAGCTGCGGCTACTGCTGCGAGCTGCTGCGCTTGCACGCGGCGCGCGGTGGCGGCTGCTGGCGGCGCACGTCGGCGGCGGAGGTCCGGCGAGGGTGGCGGAAGCGGCGGTTTGGTAGTGGTGGTGGCGGTTGATGATGATAAAGGTATGGTTATGGTGTTGGTGGTTATAGTAAGGGTGATGGTGGTGGTGATATAGAAGAAGAAGAACATGAAGAAGGAGAAGGAGGAGAAGAAGGAGAGTGGGGGCTGTCGGCCATGGGCTGGTGGTCGGCCGGCCAAGGGGGGGTCGACCATGGCATGGCTGTTGTGGTGATGGTGTGTGTGTGTAAAATTATAAAGAGTGGGAGAGAGAGATGATGTGTGTAGGTGAATATAATAGGGAGGAGAGAGAGAAGATATTTGAGAGAGTGAGAATAAAGAGAGGGATGGGGGAGTGGGCTGGTCGGCTGTAGAGGTGAGGGGGTGGGGGTGATGTGGTGTGTGAGGTGTTATGGAGAGAGAGAGAGAGTATATTATGTATATATAATATATGTGGGTGTACATATATTTATATAAAGAGTAAGAGAGAAAGAGATATTTAGAGAAATAGGGGGGAAAGATGTAGTCGGTCCACATGGGGGGAGGGAGGAGTTAATGTGCTGGTGATGGGGTGTGGAGTGTAGGTAGAGAGAGAATGAGTGTAATATATATATATATTATGTATATATATGTGTATATATATACAATGAGGGAATTAGATATTTACATAAAAAGAGATATTTAGGGTAGAGGAAAAATATCAGTGGGGTATGGACAATCACGATGGAGGGCAACATGGAGCTGGGTTCGGGTTCGGTAGAGCCGGGTCGGGCCAAAATCGGACAAGGTGCAATATTCGAATTAAAATAGGTGTTTATAATCATGGGCAAATAAATAACATATGGGGATTCAAATAAATGGGACACAAGTGGCAGGTGGATAGTAGGCTTCGTGTGGGCCATGTTCCTATTTGGGGTCGACTGGATTGGACCGATATCGGGCCCGGAAATTAAATGGGAAATTAAATCAGATTTTACGGCAGATAATTAATTGGCCTAAATTGAACCGGAAGTTGTGCGAAGGAAATGGAGCACAAAATGGAGTGTCTGAGTGGGACACAATGGTCATGGGTGAAGAGCGTCTCGAGTAGATCAGGCATGACAAGTTGGTTCTGAGAAAACGACTGGTCTGGTGCTCCTAAATTAAAAGCCACGGTAACGTGCTTATGGGGATCAAGAAAAAGAGTGGGAAATCAATTAATAATTTAAATGGTCTAAATTGACCCGAACTTGCGCGATACAAATGGAGCACAAGGGAACGAGTTTGGATGGGACATGATATATCAAAATGAAGATAATCTCGTCTACTACAAACTCCAAGAAGGAAGTTTCCAGAGACTGGCATCCCTGATGCTCTAGAATTTCAAGTCATGGTAAAGAGCATTAAATGATAATAACTAATTAAATCAAAATTAATTATCGAGAATAAATCATTTAGGAAATTCGAAAAAAATTCCAGAAATTCTGGGGGCTTACATCCTACCCACCTTATAAAAATTTCGTCCTCGAAATTAAGGTTATAGTAGGGGTAAAACAAGATAGAAAGTTTTAGGCAAAAACTTGGGCACGATCATAGAATGACAAGTTTGCACGATTAAGATAATCGATTCACAACTGTTCAGGCACGAAGAGGGATTTGGCACGATAGAATCAAAATATGAACCGAATCATATAGGCACGATTATAGATAAGTTAAGTCATTGGGACACGATTCAGAAAATGAGACTCCGACATAATCAAGGATAGTCTGAAGCCTAATCGTGATTGGAATAGAATTTAGTCATTTGCCAGAATTAAATCGAAAGTTTAAAGCACGAGTGATGATAGCATTGTCCAATCATGATGAAAATAAACAATTTAGTCTCAGCACGATTGAAATTATTCAAGTTTTGAGTAAATCAGAATTTGGGCAAGATAGAGAACAGAATCAACGAAGTCTGGACACGAACATCTAAGAAGGAAATCACATCACAATAGAATTCGAAACCATTTAAGTTTAATCAACAATCAAGACCCCTTGGCACGATAAACTAGACAACCAGAATCGATTGGTCAATCAGAGGGGATCAATTTCACGATATCAAAATATAATAAACAAATCAAGGATGTAGAATTGAATTGCTTCTGTTATCATAGAAACCAGAATATGGGATCATAGGAGGAAGCCGGTAATCATCTCGCTCTGCTTCGACTACTACCAACAATGTCTACTCCGAGACGGATGATTACGATACTTCCTCGATCTCTCCCAAGATAAAAGATACGAAAATTCTAAAATTTTTAAGGTTTTCAAAGTATGGCTGACAGAAGTAGATACGAGATAGGTAATTGGTGGAATCAGGACATAATTGATCAAGACGGAGGAAGTAAGGGTAAGATGAGGAAATCATCATGCGATGAGGAAGAGAAGAATGGGAAAACAGAAGTAATAGTAGGAACTGCTCTTGCCCAATAGGTTAAAACAAGTGAATCGATTTAAGATACGATCTGATAGCCATACACGTCTATCCCAAATCATGTTGCCCGAATTCTCGCCACGCCAGTAAACATAGCGGTAATAAACAATAAAGTCCATAACTATGGTATACACCCTATAATTATGTCATCTAGATTCCTTACCACGCCACCCGGTATGGCTGCAAGAGAACCTAAATGACATAACTAGGATAGTATATCCAAAATCAGGCTCCATGTCCATGTCTCGCTAGCTAATATGACTGCAATGAATTCTAAACTCCATAAATAAAGTAGACACTTACCGTTCTCATCGTCCTTGTCCAAAATATGTTTATCAGGATATCTTAACTCAATTCTTAAAAGAATTATCCAAAACAAAATTAAAGGTCAACAACAAATATTAAGATTAAATTCAACAACAAGTCAAGGGTAAGTTAATAGAAACAACGGAAATAACTTCCGATATAGGATTCAGAGGAAAATCTCAGGGAAAGTCCCGAGGGTACTACCTAGGTCAAGATAGGAAATGGTAGAATATAATCTAAAACAAACCTCGACCATAATACGAGGTTGGTAAATCATATTCTCTCCCAAACCTAGATGATATACAAGTCCAACTTATACCTTCCCTCCGGGGTCCACAGACTCATCCCAAGAAGGAATAAAGTTTGATACGGACAGATATTTCAGAAATCATGACGAATGGAAACAAGTGGGAAAAGATTTGAAAGCCGTCGAAACAAGATTCCCAGGGGTCATCCCTGGAATCTACCAAGAGTTCCTAATATGTGACTGAGTACCAAAATCCTAAATTATTTCATTACTCAACCTTAATCCTAGGGCAGGCTCGCAGTAGTACAGATAAACTCAAGTACTACCACGACTTCGCATTAACTGCAAAGACTGACCTGCATGGGCCACCACTAAAAACGTGTCACGACCCGCACCCGGATATACGGGTACGAATACGTGGGCCACGCCCAGCCTACGCCACGGTATCGGCGGTAGAACGCTGTCAAGTATACTATACTAACTACAACTTCTATGAATCTATATCTAGAAATGTACTCATGTCACATCACGAAAACTAAGGAAGATAAGACAAGAAATAATAACAATATCACTAGAACAACTAGAATCTACAATGATCATAAGACATGAAAGATAAAGAAGGAACAATAAGACTAACTAAGAATAACTACCAGGCAACTCACATAGAAGAATAGTGAGATCCACCTCAGCTAGCAACATCATGAAGTCCAATAATGAGGGCACAACTACTCCTAAAATTTCATAACGTATCCAGTCAGGAGCGGAACGAGTACATATATCTCATAACAGATCTCAAGATAGAATAAAAGCTATAAGACTGTAAATAGAGCATATACAATAAAATCATGGAGTGTACATATATGTATCATGGCATGGTAAGCTGTAAAGCTAGAGCTAGAACAAGAAAATAGAACGGGATCATGGCATGTACACGAATCAAGGTAAGCTATATATATCCAATGTGTGTGAGTAGCAGTTTCAACTTGTGATCGGCTTGGAAAACTGTCAAGAATCGGCCTGGCAAGTCATAAGTGCGGTATATGACTCACACTGTTCAAGATAGCAAGGGGATATGATCACAGGCATACGCTACTACTCCCCCTACCCCAACTGGTAGAATGGATCCAAACGGGACACGTCACTGCACGGGATTCTAATGAGAAGGTCGCAAACCTGCTCTAGAATCAGTGACCATATATCGAGCAAGAGCTACAAGGGTGCTTGCACAATACATCCCAACCTAAGAAGGAGAGACATCTCTCGTCGGGATCCAAGAATACCAATCCGTGAGAACCATGTGTCGGGAATAAGCATATCAACACTAAGTACATGAATCATAACAGTTATCATAAATTGTGAATAAGTTATCAGAGAATGTACTCGCCTGGGGTCCTGCTGTCAATATGAATCAGGGTTCAGAGTAAAGCCACAGACCTAAAGATGAAATAATGCAAGAGCTGATCAGGGTCAAAAGATATACTAACATCTAGGTCAAACTAAGTCAAACTAAGACAAACTGGGTCAAAGTTGACGTACAGTTGACTTTGGTCAACTGGTCAACTATGGTCAACTCTAAGTCTAATCTAGGTCAAATAGGTCAATGGTTGACTTACAGTTGACTTTGGTCAAAAGTCAACGTTGGTCAAGTCTGATCAAACCTAGGTCAACTGTTGACTCTACTTCGACGTCTAGTCAAGGTAGTCAACCATGGTCAAGCTAGTCTCTATAACCATCTACAAGGTCAACTTATGAATTTCAGTGATTTAGAAATCACTGAAATCGACAGGTCTCTAAAACAATCAAAAGAAGAAAATATTATAATAATAGGATGACACAAAAAGGGAAGAAATCTACAAATGTTGTCGGATGATGAAACTAACATCACCAACGTGTCCAGAATGGTCAAATCAGCTAGGATTGCCTGTCCAAAAGTCCAATTTGGACACAGGGGCAAAACGGTAATTTCGGGCCAAAATGATGTCCGCCATTGGACACACTTTGCACCGAAAAACGTGCCGAAATAAAAGTGCACAAAATCTAACAAATTATATGTCCACGAATCCATAATGAAGATACGAACCCAACGGTATATCCAGAATTGGATTCCGTTGACCCGATCTCAAATTGGTCCGTTGACCGGGACATTGAAATTCCGATTTACACGGAAAAGCGTGTCGGAGCCAATGTCCTCAAAACTCAGCAAATTATATGTCAACGAGTCCAGAATGACGATACGAACTCAACGGTATATCCAGAATTGGATTCCGATGAGCCGGCGTCAAAAAGTCCCGTTGACTCAGAAAGTGGGACCCGCTTTGCACCGAAATGCGTGCCAGGGCCCACGTTCTCCAAATCAAGCAAACTTTATATGAAAACATGCCAGAACGACGCCACGAGTCTACTGGTGGTGTCAGAATTTGAATCCGGAGTCCCGGGTTCAAAAATGGAATTTTTACAAGTGCAATACTAAGAATTCGAACGACCAACTTTGACGTCGAATTCGACCGACCTAACAAGCTCAAACTGAAATGAAATATAAAGGGGACAGGAAGAGGGTTATACCAGCTGTGCACCGGAACTGGTGGTGCGCAAAACGGAGCTGCGACGATGAAGATACGAACCCGCGAAGTTGGCGTCACGAAACTGTCCAAAAACAGTACAAATTAAAACGTCAACTTGGTGGCCGGTTTTGATGTATCAAACGACGAAATTAACGGTTCAAATTTGAGAGGGATGAAGGGGTATATACCGAGATTGAGACGGAGCGAAGAAATCACCGATCCAACGGTCGGATTGTCCGAAAAATTGGTGCGAAGTTGCTGCTCCGAAGCGAACTTTCTGAATTTCGTCCGCGCGCGCGTCGACGGGATTCCGAGCAAAACGCTGAAATCGTCTAGACGGCGCGTCCCGGAGGACGTTGGCCGCCACAGGGTGGTCGCCCAGGGTGCGCGCGCTTGGGGGGGGGGGTCTGCCGTGGCCGGTGGCCGCGCGGTGGCGCGTGGCCGGCGGCGGTGGCAACCATTGCTGCCGCCCAAGCTGCTGTTGCAGCTGCGGCTACTGCTGCGAGCTGCTGCGCTTGCACGCGGCGCGCGGTGGCGGCTGCTGGCGGCGCACGTCGGCGGCGGAGGTCCGGCGAGGGTGGCGGAAGCGGCGGTTTGGTAGTGGTGGTGGCGGTTGATGATGATAAAGGTATGGTTATGGTGTTGGTGGTTATAGTAAGGGTGATGGTGGTGGTGATATAGAAGAAGAAGAACATGAAGAAGGAGAAGGAGGAGAAGAAGGAGAGTGGGGGCTGTCGGCCATGGGCTGGTGGTCGGCCGGCCAAGGGGGGGTCGACCATGGCATGGCTGTTGTGGTGATGGTGTGTGTGTGTAAAATTATAAAGAGTGGGAGAGAGAGAGATGATGTGTGTAGGTGAATATAATAGGGAGGAGAGAGAGAAGATATTTGAGAGAGTGAGAATAAAGAGAGGGATGGGGGAGTGGGCTGGTCGGCTGTAGAGGTGAGGGGGTGGGGGTGATGTGGTGTGTGAGGTGTTATGGAGAGAGAGAGAGAGTATATATTATGTATATATAATATATGTGGGTGTACATATATTTATATAAAGAGTAAGAGAGAAAGAGATATTTAGAGAAATAGGGGGGAAAGATGTAGTCGGTCCACATGGGGGGAGGGAGGAGTTAATGTGCTGGTGATGGGGTGTGGAGTGTAGGTAGAGAGAGAATGAGTGTAATATATATATATTATGTATATATATGTGTATATATATACAATGAGGGAATTAGATATTTACATAAAAAGAGATATTTAGGGTAGAGGAAAAATATCAGTGGGGTATGGACAATCACGATGGAGGGCAACATGGAGCTGGGTTCGGGTTCGGTAGAGCCGGGTCGGGCCAAAATCGGACAAGGTGCAATATTCGAATTAAAATAGGTGTTTATAATCATGGGCAAATAAATAACATATGGGGATTCAAATAAATGGGACACAAGTGGCAGGTGGGTAGTAGGCTTCGTGTGGGCCATGTTCCTATTTGGGGTCGACTGGATTGGACCGATATCGGGCCCGAAAATTAAATGGGAAATTAAATCAGATTTTACGGCAGATAATTAATTGGCCTAAATTGAACCGGAAGTTGTGCGAAGGAAATGGAGCACAAAATGGAGTGTCTGAGTGGGACACAATGGTCATGGGTGAAGAGCGTCTCGAGTAGATCAGGCATGACAAGTTGGTTCTGAGAAAACGACTGGTCTGGTGCTCCTAAATTAAAAGCCACGGTAACGTGCTTATGGGGATCAAGAAAAAGAGTGGGAAATCAATTAATAATTTAAATGGTCTAAATTGACCCGAACTTGCGCGATACAAATGGAGCACAAGGGAACGAGTTTGGATGGGACATGATATATCAAAATGAAGATAATCTCGTCTACTACAAACTCCAAGAAGGAAGTTTCCAGAGACTGGCATCCCTGATGCTCTAGAATTCCAAGTCACGGTAAAGAGCATTAAATGATAATAACTAATTAAATCAAAATTAATTATCGAGAATAAATCATTTAGGAAATTCGAAAAAAATTCCAGAAATTCTGGGGGCTTACAGGAATCGACGTTCCGCTAGGGCGGAGCAGGTCACTACACATCCCCTTAAAACCAGGGAGTTAAAAACATATGAAGAATACAATACCCTTCAAACAACATGGTATAGAAACATGAACATTCCAAGCTTTTTTCTAGAGTGGCTGCCAGGTATGCAGGGCAAGTTGGACTGATTCATCGTACAAGGACCACATAAACTTCATTCTCACATCGTAGAAAATTTTGGGATAAAAGTTTTCTTGTTAATTTGTTGTTGATTCATCATAGATAGGATAAGGAATGAATATATTCATCGAATTTGGAGTCCACACCAATTGAGGATATAAGATGGGGAAAAGATCATCTCAGGAGGCTTGTACATTTGCATCGTAGAACATTAGATGCACTAGATAGGATGAATCATAAGATATAAGATATTAGTTGAAGGATATGCTTGTACACAAACGAACATGGATCGAGGCTGTAAAAGGATATCCTTTTTGTTAATGTTTCAGCACATATGGCACAAGAGCTGAATGGGAGAAGAAGGATTCAAACAGCAGAACCCAAATTACTTAGGATAAAGGCTTGTTGGTGATGTTCTTTTAGCTAGGAAAACTAATGTTCTCAATTATTCCGCAAAACTACAATCTTCAGCACTAAACTCTCTAAAGTAAACAACATAGAGGATTCACATAAAACACAAATGGCATCCCCAAACCATAGTAAGTAAGCATAACAATACTGTCAGTGTCAGTGGGTAACAAATTCATAAGATTCTAATGATTCAGTACCGTTGATGCGAATATCAATCAAAGTTGTATAATCCCCGAACCCGACGACCATGGCAGATAGGGTGTCTCTCTCTCTCCCTCCTCCCCCTCACTTGTGATGAATTGCAATAGAAAGCAGCAAATTCTAGTTTAAGATGGGACTGTTGTCGGGTCGGATCCAGAATCTCTACGGGAACCTACCCATAAGAGCTCCAAGGTGAAGGTGGAGTGACTGACTGGGTCAGGTCTATAAAATATTTTACAAAGCTATGGGCTGCTAGCTAAGGTAAGGGCCTGTTTGTTTGCCTTTGGTTGGAGAAACTTTGGACACCTTTTTTTTTTAATCCTATTTGTTACTCGATCCAAGCCTACCTAATAATGAGAGAGTATTATTTTGGGTATACAGAATTCTCAATTGTCGTAGGATATTCCATGTTGTGTATAATCATTCATTTTGGACTTTCAACTTTTGTTCTTCTTCGTTCTGAGCTGTGTCTTGTACCATCTAATGAATGAACGAATTATTGTTTGAAGCTAGCTATAATGTCTCCACTTTATTTTGTTTGTTTTGTTACCGGCCGGGCGCCATGTTAAAATTAAATTCCTACTGATCTTTATATTGTTTGATTAAGTATATCATCTTTCAAATGTCATCCATGCTAAAATAGCCAATTAACTACTCCCTGATGGATATGCATAAATGAAAGTAAGAATCATTAAAAAGTAGAAGAAGAAGAAAGTAAGAATCGTCTTTCAAACTATTCTTCTTCTTCTTCATCTAAGCCAGCCTGATCTATAACTCATTCATTGATCTGTACAAGCAAGGATGCAGCAAATTAAACAAACCACCAATATGGCTGACAAACAACGTACGTACATGCAAGGTTGATCACTCAGACGACATTGTGATCAGCGCGCAACATCGATCATGTCATGCATCTAGTTATATAGTTAGTTGGTAATAAGGTGCGTGGGTGGGACCGACCGATCGACCGACGTGAGACCGAGGAAGTCGGTGGCGGACTTGGCCATGACGGTGGCGAACTCAGTGAAGCTGATGAGTCCGTCCCCGTCCGTGTCCGCCTGTCGTATCATGTCGGTGAGCTCCAGGAAGGTGAGGGGCTGGCCCATGCGCGCCATGGAGCGGGCCAGCTCGGCGGCAGAGATGTAGCCGTTGCCGTCGCGGTCGAAGGTGCGGAAGACGTGGAGCAGCTGCTCCTGGTTGAGGAGAGACTCGTCGTTCATCATGGGGGCGATGGTGTCGGCGAGCTCCTCGAACTCCACGGAGCCGTTGCCGTTGGAGTCCATGTTCGAGAGTAGGGCGTGGATCTGCTCGCCTGTGGGCTTGAGGCCCAGGGACCGGAGGAGGGCGGCCAGCTCCAGGTGGGTCAGGCTGCCGTCGGAGTCCATGTCGAAGCGGCTGAAGATGTCGCGGAGCTGGCGGAGCTGGACGTCGCCGCCTTGCACCTTCCGCTTCGGCGCCATTCTAGTTGCATGCGTCGATTAATTCAAGCTAGCCTACCACTCAGATCGAAGAATGAGCGAGCTTGCAAATGCTTGCTTGTTGAATATGGAGATGAGCCAGCTCTATAGCCTATAGCTAGGAAGGAAAGGTGTTTACTTGTTCTAAGAAGCTGCGCGGAAGACTGTTTCCTTCGTATCGACAGCTGTCGGTGGATCTCTCTTTTTATAAAGTCAAACCTGCAGCTGCATATATGCAAGTGGTGTTGTGATGACGGTGGTGGCAGTGGTGGGTGCATTATTTTATGTTTTCACAGAAAAAAAAAAAAAAAAAACTTCAATTTATTATTTAAGTAACAAATTCTTTGGAAATTATCATTAAAAAAAAATGTAAATCAAGTTAAAGCTCATAAAGTGCTGGTGTTAGAGCATCTCCAACCCTATTGTCTTGTTAAGTGTTGTGAGTCTTAGGTGACTCCTATGTGGCATGAGCCATAAGACAATGTCTTGTTTATGTGGCAAAATTATATCTCAAAAGACAATGAGATAGAAAAACTCTCTGCAAAAGTATTGAGAAGACAATAAAAAGTATTTTTTTCCAACTTCCAAGACAACTTTTAAGACAACTACTCATCTTCTTTCTTTTTTCTAATATTTTTTATTCATAATTGATGACATGGAAGAGAAGACATTGTCAAGTGCATTGTCTAGAACAAGACAATCAACTTAACAATGTCTTCTTTAATTTTTGCCACATAAGCTTCACAATTGACTTGACAATTGCATTGGAGAAGAACTTTTGAATAAAATTTTGTCATTCCTATGTGGCATTAACTTTTTTCCAAAGTCACAATAGGGTTGGAGATGCTCTTAGGCCCCTAATAGTCTAACTAAGATATAATATACTGAGGTATAGGCCCATAGTCGATCCAGTCCAGGTTCTTCATGGGCCTGGATCTTCATCTGGCCTGTGATTCTGAACTCATTGGGTAGGAGAATTAAGTATGATCCAGTTATAATTACCATGTAAGATTCTATCATTTGATGAGTCAAGAAGTGTTTAAGGGTAATAGACAAAATGTTATATACATCTCCCCTTATCATCTTCATAATACACGGTTGTTGAATTTCGGAAATCTCGCACAAGTCTCAAGGAAGATTTAACCATAACTGGGTTTAAAGTTAGCAAGTATGGCTCGATAAACAAAGAGGCAGCGAAAGTAATCCGTTAAAGAGCATTATAAACTACAAAAATAACTATGAGCAGTCGAATGCAGACCAATAGAGAGATGCTAACATGCTCGGGTGATCAAAGTCACCGTCGCCTAAAGTGAAATTCGACCGTCTTCATCGAGTTGTTCCCAGAAACTAGCGAGTCCTACTTGCATTTGGTTCAATTGAACTTCTGAAACGGTCGACAATAAATGGCAATAACAAAGATACGAGTAAATCCTGAAACATTGGTAATTAATGTATCTGAACAATCAGTGTAACACACTCGACGAGATTCACATGCAACGTATTTCGTACGCCTATCACCTTGCCTAACCAACTGCACTGTCAACCATGACCAGCCAACCGCATTGCTAATGCGCAAATAACTATGCCACTTTGCACCCTTAGTCTAATCTCGAGTCCGGGATTCCTACATCTCCGAAGGCAATTCTTCAAAAAATTGTGATAAAAATATTTGTAGGTTGTAGGATTTAAACCTTATCCACTTATAAAACCCTCCATCATGCACATCCCCACATGTACAAGTTAATAAATGATGAATCAAATATTGAAATACACACACATGATTTCTTCCCATGTAGAATAGCAATGGACTAACCCCAACAGTTGCATGCACACACAAAAAAAACCGTCACATTTTACACCCACCCAAGTATCGATTTGATCTGACCGACAGATTAGCACCAGTAATAAAACATATCATCAAGCTCAAACGGTTAATATACATGCATGTTGTCTCCAATGATCGTTGAACTATGTGCATTATTTTGTCATGATTTCTTCACATGTATCATGTATGATCAATATCACAAAGGATTATCATGGATTACCATCAAGGGCGGCTCTGGCCCAGGGCAGGCCGGACGACGGCCCAGGACCCCCAGACGAAAGAGGGCACCAACATGAAACTATCTACAATAAAACTAGTAAATAGTGTGTGCAATTTCTAACAAAAAAATTGTGGTGTAGTGGTTATAATGTTAGACTTGTATTTAAGAGGTATTTGGTTCAAATCTTGAATACAAGAATTTTTTTTTATTATTTACACTTTTTTTTAAACATTATGTATGGGGGCCATTTTGGAAGTTTTGCCTCAGGCCCCCATCAGCTCAGGGCCGGTCCTGATTACCATCAACTATGTTGGTGTTGAACGAGTGGACGAGTTGGAGATTTTGAAGATTGGGGAGAAAGGAGTCAAAAATGCTAAAAAAAATTTGTCTAGCTTTGTGAAATTCTTTGAATAACTGGACATGTAAGTAAAGGAACAAGTTAACTTGTATGTTTCCTACTTCATCGATTTTTCTAGTTTATCTATTTTTATTATTTTATTATTTTTTGATTGTTACTTTGAGTTATGCAATACAAACTACCTGGTAGAACTAGCATAAAAGAAAGAAAACAAAACAAAGAAATAAAAATTAAAAATTAACACAACAAAAACCCTGCGATCATTGGTCTGAACCCCACTGATGACTCAGGAAAAACACCCTCCAAGAAAACCAACAGAAGAAGCACTCTATTTCTTAGTTTTAAAATTTGTTTTAAATGGAATTAATTTTTTAAATATTTAATTTACAGACCAATATGTACCAACAACTATGATAAGCAATTCCAAATTAAATCATTTATGACTTGGTGTGGGTGTTGCTACTTTTCAAAAAGGGTAGACAGTTAATTTTGACAACAGTCCTAAAATTAAATAACTTGCCTATTATTATTATTATTATTATTACTACTATTATTATTATTATTATTATTATTATTATTATTATTACTAGTCTACATGTACGTGTTTTGCACGTATTTTAGTCAGAATATCATAATCTCAGTTGTCATCTTTTCGTCTTTTCCAGATAATTATTGATGTGTGTTTTCTTTTTATAATGCCAAGAGATTCAAACTACAAATTTTGTTCTTTTTTTAATTTTTCTATTGAGAATAATAATATTTCGAAAATGGTAAGGATAGAAAATTTTACCATTGGAATATGAAAAGTTATATGAAAAAAGTAAACTTGCATGCAAATTTTATTGCTTTGACTCTTAAACATAAATGACATGCAAGTTGACATAATAACATCATGAATATAAAATACTTAAGGGTATTTTAGGAATTCAAAAGTTTCACCACCAAGTTTTTCTATTATATAGTAGAATAGATTATTATTATTATTATGGCATGGACCTACTATCTGTTCTGAATGCGTTTCGCTCCTCTAGTTGTATAATCATTTGGAGCCATAAGCTATATTTGGTATTCGGAATTTTCGATTTCAGATAAATACTGAGTGTCGCAGGATTCTTTGAATTGGATTTTGGGACTTATGATGCTGATTTTTTTGACTCATATATATTCACATGGACCTAAGTAAACCTAAATTCTATGGAAATTGTTGGCCTTGTATGTATTCATAGACTGTGATGTGTCTAAAATCTGTACGAATTCTTCTTGTAGCAGGTCTAAGAAATAGACGTTATTGACTGTGATTTAATATTCTGCCTACGTTGGAGTACCAAATATAATTTAGTACACCTTATAAATACTTAGTCTACATGCACCTACTTTATACCAATTTTAATTAGAATATTATAAGATCAATTGTTGTCTTTTCGTTTTTCTCATGTACTTATTCATGTGTGTGTTGTTTTTTTACAATGCCAAGAGATTCAAAGTATAATTTTTTTAAAAAATTTTCTATTAAAAATAATAATCTTTGAAAAATGGTAAGGATAATTATTATTTTTACCATTGAAATATAAAAAATTGTATGGTAAAAGAAAACTTGCATGTCAACTTTATTACTTTGACTCATAAACATAAATGACATGCAAGTTGACATACTAACATCATGTTTATAATATACTCGAGGGTATTTTAGGAATTCAAAAGTTTCACCACCAACTTTTTCTATTATATAGTAGAATAGATACACTAGAACATAAACCTTTTCGATAATCCTTTAGCAAAGTTATTTGATGAGTAATATTTAGTTATTACTAAACAACTGTCGAGACTGTTGGTGAGGGAGAGAGAGCAGAAGCTGCCAAAACAAAACAATGAATCGGAAACCAAAGCTAACTTGGGTGTAAAGGCAGAGAGAGCATCACACTCATATTAGGTGGGTGATAATGTGGTGATGATATCAGTCTATCACATCACAGATCTAACAGTACTAATAGTATGAAATAATAAGAGAAAGAAATCATCAACTAATCTCTCTCTCTCTCACTCACTCAATAACATACCCATATAATAATTCAGAATTTTTGTATAATGGTGCAGATGTGGTATTACTAAAATATATACAAAGGAGTAATGCTTAGTTGGTCGATGTTTTAATATTTATTGGGTTAGTTAGACAAAAGAAAGGAAAGCAAATATGACTTGAAGAAGTCAAGAAACTAGAAAGCAAAAATAAGGAAGGAAAGAAAACCAACATCTCTCTCGCTCTCTCTCTCTGACTCTCTCTCTCTCTTTCTCCAAACCCAAACACAAACCCAAAATATTTTCTCCAATCACGACTGCGACCTGCCGTCCGACTAACAACTGCTCTCTATATCTTCTCTTTGCTTCAGATCTCCTCTTCCTTTCCATTTATAATCCTCCTCCTCCTCCTCTCTCTCTCTCTCTCTCTCTCTCTCTCTCTCACTAAATCCCTAGAATTGATCGATTCTTATTTTCTTGATTTCATTTGATGGCTTCGTGAGATCTTCTTCTTCTGATCTCGATTCGACGAAGGAAGGAAGAGAGAAAATGGTGGTGTTCGCCGGCCCTCTCACTCCTGGCCAGGTCTGTCTGCTTCCCTCCCTAGTTCACCCCCACCGATTGCTCAACATTTATTTCATTCATTTATTAGATCTACCGATTACTTTATGTCTCTCGTCATAATATAACATCCATTATTCTATTCCTGGAAAATGCGTTTTCGAGGATCTATTGTATGAGCATATGAATGCATCTGTAAGGAAGGGAACATGGGGTTTTAGTACATTCATCAATCTATATGCCAAAACCAATATCAACAACAAGAGAAATCAAATGGTATTTAGAAAAGAAAAAAAAAACCACAATAAAAATAGCACTTTGTACGATCCACGGGTGGCAGCAATTGGGGGAATCGGTTCAGACTCCTTTTCATTTCCTTTTTGGTTGGAAAGTGAAATTCATCTAGTACAAAATCGGTTCACACCTCAAGCCATTTGATTTTTCCCCTTTCTTCCCTAAAAGATGCAAATATACGTTCAAATGCCACCCTTTTCTTGAGCAAGCCCAAACCGCCAATAGGATACTGATTACTTGAGCCTACTATCTCTTCGTACCGCATGTCAACAAAAAACAACACGCCACGTATCCCGTGTATCAAAGCCGACCACGAACCAGACAAATGTGTTCCTAACCAAGGCATCCATGAGCAAGAAAAGTCCTTGCCATAAAACCTAGATCCAATTGGTGTGAGTAGCTAGACCTACCTTTTTGCTCCTGTATTTCAACTACATGCAACCGAGGAGCACCCTCCATAACCCCCTAATAAGAATATAAAGCGTCTACAAGATGAGGTAGCAGGTAAGATGGTCCAATCTGCATTCGTATCCATGGCACGTTAAGCGAAATATCAAGGGGAACGGCATCTCCACCTCTTACTATATACTATTCATTCGTGTTTGGTTCGGTGACCTTTGTTTCTGTTGCAGGTCTCTTTTTTGCTTGGTGTCATTCCCGTTTTCACTGCATGGATATATTCGGAGTTCTTGGAGTACAAAAAGTCTTCTAGTCCAACGAAAAGGTTGGATGTCTTCTACTTATTAATAATATGTCACACAGTAATAATGTTCTGGCTATTGTTAAGCTAGTTATAATGGGTGGTGGGATGATAATATATGCAGCAACTCAGTGATAATCTTGTTCTATATTATTTTGGGTGCCATATATATATATATATATATATATATATATATATATTCTGTTGAACATTATATTCAGAATACTGAAGATTGTATGTGGTTAAATCCTGTGGCCAGAACAAGATTTTTTGCATTCTAGAGTTTACCATCTTATGTATGTTGCATATGGTTTGTTTATGTCTAGGAAGTACAACAAGACGAGAAGTATGAAACATGATAAGTATATTTGTAAACTCATATCTTAAGTGGATACACACTTGAGATATTAAGGGTATCTAATATACAATATCAATGCCAATTTGTTGCAGTTGAGTTTTTTCATAATCTCACATGTAGCTTCTTGTTATTATTATTATTATTATTTTTTTTGTGTGTGTGTGTGTGTGTGTGTGGGTGGGGGGGGGGGGGGGGGGGGGGGGGGGGGGGCTAAATATTAGTAATGAACTAATCTTACATCAAATTAGGTTACATACATGATACGCTCCCTTAGGACCCTTATAATCAATGTCCTCATATATAAAGTTGCTAAGGTCCTTTTTCTGATATATCTGTATTTGCACCTCTGTTGTGTATGTACTATGTAGTCTGTACTTATAACATATATAGCCTATATAGACTATGAAGGAATAAAACAGCAAAGTTGGTTTCTCACCAGTAGACTGAGATGGAGAAGAAACTGTAGGGGGGGACACCAAAAACAAGAGGAACATCAAGCACAATGGAGCACTTCATAAATTGAAAAGACAATTGTAAGAGGAGGGAATGCTATTCTTAAGCTTTAGTCCCACATTGGCTATAATAATAGTGAGAGGAGTTAGCCTCTCCTATATATATGTAACTCCCCCTTCAATAAAAGATCATCCCATTATTCAACTCTACATTGACCAAAAAGACTTTGTTACTAAGTTGGATCTAAATAGCCAAAAGGCCCACTGACCTTAAATTCGTCACACCTGGAAGTAGGAAGTATAGATAGATATACATGTCCAAATAGAAAACATGTGTAGCTGCATCATGTTGGACTTTGTAGAATTCCATTTTGGCACACTTGTGTATCGGAATAGGGTAATCATGCCAGTATGAACAATATTATAATAAGCATGTATTATTAACTTCCTGTCACTTGTTTTGAGTTTATAATTTGTTCTCTATCTCATGAACTTTTATGCATATACCTTATGGAGTTTCAATCGTCCTTAATCATTGTCTTCTATTTTCTCTTGCAGCCATTCAGACACAAATTTGGTTGAATTGGGAAATGGAACAGTTAAGGAAGATGATCGGGCAGTACTACTGGAAGGAGGTCTATCTAAATCAGCATCTGCAAAAATCCAAAGTGGTTCTGTCCGAGTAAATCTAATCAGGTAATCTAAAACTTAAATTTGTGGTTTTTCAAGCCATTTCATAAATTACCAAGTAAGACGATTGAAGCTGACCATCTTTAACATTATTATCATTGCAGATTTATAACAATGGACGAATCTTTCCTGCTTGAAAATCGAGCAGTACTGAGAGCTATGTAAGATTATGCTATATGCTATATTTCATTAATCTTATTAGGGAACCAATGTCATATATATATATATATATATATATATATATATATGGGGGAGGATCAAAAGACACCCCCCCCCCCGCCTGCGCGCGCGCCCGCTCGATCCAACGGTCGAGGGCGACGGGGCTCCCTATATATATATATATATATATATATATATATAGCACTGGACTAATCTAGTAGATTTTGTGCAGGTCTGAATTTGGTGCCACTCTGGTTTACTTCTACATATGTGATCGTACGAACATTTTCTCAGAATCTAAAAAGGTACACACTTTAATTCATAAGTTGAGCTAGCGTCTCATAATAAACTTTGTGATGATTGATGAAAGAACATTTTTATAATACAATCATTAAAGGGTTTTTATTGTACGGGTCCTTTGAACTTTTTGAAAATTGATCAAGTTCCTTGTGACCTTTCAACATTGATAGAAGTCCCTGGATTGCCTGCAAGTACTTAAAGCCCTCTTTTGTTACAAAAAACAGTACATCATTTATATAATACTATGTATAGTGTCTGCTTTTATGCCCGTCGTACTGTTTTTTGTACTATACAACCACTATAGTAAGTTATAGGGACTCATACCATATTATAATTGGAACTCAGGAACTTTGAACAAAGCTGAAAAGTCATAGGAACCTAGATCAAAATTTCAAAAGTTGGAAGTAAAAAAGCATGTGATTAGAAATTCTTATACGATCATTTATGTAATTTCCTCCTTTTGTGGCATCACTTTTTTTGCAGAGTTACAGTCGTGACCTGTTCCTCTTTCTCTACATTCTGCTTATCATAGCTTCAGCTCTCACTTCTCTCAAGAAGCACCATGATAAGTCAGCATTCTCAGGCAAACCCATTCTTTATCTGAATCGGCACCAAACAGAGGAATGGAAGGGTTGGATGCAGGTTGGTACACTATGATTGGCTCATTATTTTATTTCTGCTTTTAGTAATCTTATCTGTTTATATCTTTGTCTATCCTCTGTTCTTTTAAACCTCTTATTATTGCTTCCGTGTCTTCTATGTATCAACTAAGTATTATGTAAATGCTACACTCTTGTGTCATACTTTTTTATTCACTTGCTTTATGATGCATTATGTAATTATGGTGATGCAGATTGTAGGGAGTATCCAAGATATCGGGTTCCTAGCGAATTTTGTCATTCTTTATAAACAGTCATGCAACTTATCAGTTCAAGTTTACTAAAGTAGTTTCATATTGCATGTTCTTGATTCTATTCTTTTTTTCGTTTAAGCTTTCAGTTTTTGTTAATTTTGTGGCACTTACCATGGAGAGTTGTAGATGTTATTTATCCTTACAGCAGAGCGTAGCACTTGATGATGTTTGAAACTTACCTTGCTGTGGAATTAAGGACAAGTGCTTGGAAGAGGCAATAGTAGTTAGGTACCATACTCTTATATTATCCTATTAGGAGATGATTGCTTCTTTCTTTCTTCCCCCCCTTTTCTAATAATACAGTACCTCATAGGGTAAAGCGTGATTGGTTGGGAAGGGGATATGAGGATAAAGTTTAAGAGTGTAACAGTCATCTATTTACAGGATAGCAAAATCCTAAACACATGTTTATCTTGTATTTTTCTGTGAAAATTTAACTAGGATATGCTGATTGTCTATTGTTGCATGTTTACTGTGAACACGCAGATTATCATATCTTGCCTGTCCTGTGTTGCGTGTGTGCTGTCAACACTTTCATTATCATATATGGATTCTGTATTCTCTTTTCTACCATGTATGTGGGGCCTAAAGTATTGCGGAATAGTGAGTGTAAAGAAGGATTTGCTAGTTTTTTTAAAATACTTGGACGATTTAAGGTTTGATGTCAGTATGACCGTCGTTCATAAAACTTGTCAATTCTTTTGTGGAGCTTTCCTGTGTCCTACAAACAACCCCATTCTGTTGGAAATGACATGGATGATGTTGATGATGGTTGAAGGTGGCAATGTATTGTGTTACTTAATAGTTAATAGGTAAACAAGTTATCCGCTTGCTAAAGAAATTTGTTGTATGGTGGTTTAATGATCATTGTTTCTTTATCTACTCCCCTTGGTCCTCTTTACTAATTGAAGGAATTATAGAGGTCATACGAGGACCAACACGATGTATTTCTGCTGGTTAAACAAATCAAGAAAGCTTTATATGTCTGGGCCTTTTGCTTACAATGGTCTAAGACCATCTTCTTCCAGTGCAGATATTGGTATGTTATACGGACTTGAATGGAGTCAAATGGTCTAAGACTCTAAGATTATTTGCTTCTTCAGGTATTGTTAATTTTTAAACCAACATGATCAGGATCCAGGACTAATATTGAGTCCATATTAGGAGCTTGTACTAGATTCAGGGACATGCCTATGTTATTTTGTCACGACCCGCATCCTTATGAGGGGCACGAGCACGTGGGTACGTCCAACCTACGCCGCAGTATCGGCGGTAGAACGCTGTATATAACGTCTGTAAATACTACGACTAACAGTATAAAGGTACCTGTACAGTATATACACTCCGAGTGGATGTGACATAGCAATACAGTCTCAATCACAGAATAAAACTAAGGTAGATAGCACAGAAGGAAATATATGATAGATGAAAAGGAAATAAGTCCAAGATCCAACACAAGCCCAGATATATACACAACATCACAGGGTCACAAAATATAACATAGAAGCTACAGTCTGATAGTACTAGCTGGATCGCAGTCCAGACAAACCCAACTAATCTACACTACTCTGGGAGAACAAAGTCTAGTGGCTCTACTATCAGGCCACGGTCCTGGACTACTCTATCTAACTCGAGCCCATAATAGGTCGAGCAGTCTGTCTCAGAATCATCTGTAATATATCAACGGTATCCTGTCAGGAAAATGAGCAAGTACAAGCACTAACGGCAGTTCCATGTGAATTGACAAATTCTATAAGAGACAGTATAATGAAATACAAGGCAAAGATATATAAGACTTGTGAACCGTTCGGAAGTTGAGTTACAACCCTTAAACCAAACAAGGACCGGGGTTGTAACCCTTCTCCCGAGCAGAACTTAGTCTCCAATCAAGGTACAACATAAAGACATGTAGAACATGTGAGTAACTGTATATCATAGCATGGTGAGAAAGTACTGAATGTAGAACAGAACAGGATATAAGATAAGATAAAGTAAATATAAAATGTGCCTTGAATTATTAGAGCGTTATGTGATCGGCTTGGAATATGTTACAGGGCAGACTATCCACTTGGCCCGACAATCACAAAAAAAATATAGGAAGGGTCATGCCGGTCAACCTGGATAGCAAGCACAAGAAAAATAGGATCTCGCTACACCCTACGTGAGGGGAGAGTGGCGCGAGCACAAGAATATAGTGACAGGGTGGCTTGGATCACATAGCCCCTAATAATTCTCCATCCCCGAATAGTACAATGGATCTTGACATGACACGTCATGGCACGTGATTCCATAAGAGGATAGCAAGTCCCCTTAGAAATCGGTGTCTATACAAGTACAGAGAACAAAACAGAAAATGTACCAATATACCAAGAAATCTAGGAACAACATCTCATGTCGTGATCCAACATATACTAGTCCGTGACCTATCGTGACTGGAAATCGAGTAAGACACTACAACTGAATCGGATATAGCAAATATCAAGACAATGAAAACTATCAGTGAATGTACTCGCCTGCTGTCCTGAGCTGTAGGGTATATCAATGCTCAGAGTGGTAATCAGAGACCTAAAGATGAGATATTGCATGTTAATTTAGGTTTAACAAAGTTATGAATGATTTCTAATGAATGGTATGAAATCTAGGTCAAACTAGGTCACACTGAGTCACACTAAGTCCTGTCAAGTCAATCTAAGTCAAACTAAGTCATGTCAAGTCAATATAAGTCAAACTAAGTCAACTCTAGGTCATACCAGTCATAGCAAGACAAAATAAGTCAAAGCAAGTCAAACGGGATCAAGAGTTGACTTACAGTTGACTTTTAGTCAACTGGTCAACCCTGGTCAACTCTGGTCAACTCTAGGTCAAACTGCTTAATTGTTGACCAACAGTTGACTTTTGGCCAACTGGTCAACTCTAGTTTGGATTTGGTCAAATTTAGACAAAGGGTTGACTCATTGTTGACGTTTGGGTAAAAAGTCAACTCTGGGTCAACCGAGCCAAAATTGGTTCAAAAATGACATTTGTAGGGTGTACCCAGGGCCGGTCCTGAGTTAATGGAGGCCCTAGGCAAATTTTTAAAATGGGGCCCATATATAATATAAAAAAATTGAACTAAAAAAATGATACAACTAAGGCTAGAACCTATGACCTCTTGTGTACAAGTATAACAAACTACCACCACACCACAAATGTTTTATGATAAAGGAGGATCATATTATATATTAGTTCTATTTTCAATATAAGATTACTAATATATATATATATATATATATATATATATTTAAATTAATTTTTTTGGGCCCCCAAATTTTATGGGGCCCTGGGCGGTCGCCCTGGCCGCCCTGGGCCAGGGCCGGCCCTGGGTGTACCTAACAAGTCACCTAAGTTTCGAGTCAAACCGACTACCCGTATCCCGTATCTTGAAATTACCCAATTACCCTTTATATATACATACCCTTAAACCACTCTAACATTAAAGCCTAGTGGCTTTCCCTTGGGAGTTTCACTCCCGGCTTCCTAGGGTAGTAGGATACTAGCCTATACAATCATTACCTACCAAGTTCTCTAGGTAAGGTGGACATCCGGTCCATCTTACGGTCCATGTTATTCGTTTATCCGTTATCTTGAGTATCGTAGGATACTCAATGATATCGCGTGATACCCTTCTCCCAATCCCAAACGGAATCCCGATTTTAACTTAGGAGCCTACCCACAAACTCTATTTTATATTGGCTAAGTCCTATTCAAGTTTGGACACGTTCCGACACTCCTATCTCAAAATCTCCCTTCACTTGCCCTCACACAACTACTCACTCACTCAAAACTCACTTTTCAACTCTCACTTAGGACTAGTTTAGAGGCTAATTTAGTGGGTATAAATAGGTGTATATATAGTCATATATATGAGTATATATATGTATATATATAGGTATATATACATAGGCTTATGGGGGGTGAATTGGGGGTCAAAAGGGGGGGGGGGGGGGGGGGGGCTATTGCTGCTCAAACTGCTGCTGCTGCTGCTGTTTTTGCTATTGCTGCTGCTGCCATTTCTGCTATTGCTGCTGCTGCTGTGTGTGTGTGTGTGTGTGTGTGTGTGTGGGGGGGGGGGGGGGGGGGGGGGGGGACAGCAGCCCCAACTCCCCCCCTAGCTGCTGCTTATGGCTCTTCTCCCTCTCTAATTCCCTCTCTAAACTCTTAATCTCTCTATTCTTCCTCTCTAAATTCTCTTCTCTAATCCTCTCTCTATATATAAAAACACTCTCATTCTTTCCCCCCTCTTCTCTATATATATAAACACACACTAACATATATAGAGACACACACATATATATATATAAACACACACACACATATATATATATATATATATATATATATATATATATATATATATATGAACACAAACACACACACATATATATATATATATATATAAAAATATATAGAAACACACCACACACTATATATATATGATACTCCATAACACTTAACACAAAATGAAGTTTAAAGTGTCTAAACCACTTAGAGGCAAAACCTAATTTCTAGGGGTGTCCAAATTAGGGGAAAACTCTAGGACACAACCACAAACCAAAACTCCTCCTAGGACACACCAAATGGACTCAAACTTGACACGAATAGGGACACAAACACGGGGATCAATCCTACTTGGTCCAAACTAATTTATATGATGAAAAGAATGAAATAGAGGATAGGTTGTACCTATTGGGAGATGGATTCCAATTAAAATCCTCCGACACGGCTTCGACACGAAATGAATTGTTTAGGACACAACTCTTCACTTCTTGCTTCCAAAAGCTTGTAGAAGCTCCACTTGGGGTAGAGAGAGAGTTAGATGGAAAAAGATTTGGAAAAGGAAACTTATTTGGAGATCAATCATAAGGATTTCTATTCTTTCTCTTTGAAAAAGACTTGGAGAAGAAGGAGATGAAGAAAATTTGAAGTGAATGGAAGAAAGAGGGAGGGTGGTGGCCGGCCCTATAAGGAAGGGTTTGGGCCCATGGCAAATTACAAGTTTGCCCCTCCTTTAAACCAAATGAAAGTTCAATTCCTATTAGGATTTTGGGGGTTAGTTTAGACTAAATAAAAATCATATTTAGGCCTAAACACTCATGTGGGATTAGTCCAAACTCCTAAACCTAAATGGTAAGTTTGGTGGGCCATGGCTAATTAATGTGTTAAACACAACTCAAGTCGAAATTCCCCGGAGTCCCGAAATAAGTCGGAATGAGATGAAATTCGAACCCGACTCCTATAATCATTAAATATTAACATTCATGAAATAAAATTTCCAAAATATTTTAAAATGAAAAATTACTATTTTACCCCTATCTTGGAAAAGTGAGGGTGACGTATTTGTAGCCACCCAGGTCACTTTAGTTGGACTATCAATAACCATCTTGATGAGAGTACCATGACCGGTAAATAAATTCCCTCAACATAATGGGAAAAGATCTCTGATTGCTTGGTCAGATTCCTTTTTTCCGTAGTCCCTTTATAGTGCTAGTTTAGTGTGTATGTTTTCTGCTGCAGAATTAATTGGTGAAATTTGGTTAAAGAGAGCTGTGTTGACACGACAAAATAGTCTCTGTACCCCTATCGTGTTCGTATCCATATCCGTGTCATTCAACATAGTAGCTACTTACTCTACCTATCTGAAAATGTTGTATCCCATATCTTTATCGTGCCCTTTTTTCTATTGGTGTCTGTATTTGTGCAACATAGAAGAGGAGCATTGCATTACGGGGCCTATGATATGAAGATAGAAAAGATATCTGAGATGCAAATATGAAAGTTTGGTATTCGATGATGAGACATCCACATATCTCTGAGAATATGTCAGAGCGTTTGAATCATAGTTACCAGTACACCTAAATCCCATCGAACCATGTTCTTATACGAGTGTTCCGGTTGGGAGTGCATTTCCGATGTGGTTCGTTATGATACTCAATATAAAGACCTTTGTCGTGATTATGTAATAACGAACATGTCTGAAAGGCACAGCCTTTTACCTGGAGAAGCTGAGCACATCAGAATCAAGGGTACTGGAAGAGGAAATGTATCTCTAGCTATTTATTTTTTTATCTGATTGATTACTTTCCACAAAAAGTCATATAATATAGGTCTTCTGATTAATCTGCAAAATAACTTCTGTACATCTCGGGACATCTATGAATGAATGAGATAGTTCTAACTATGTTATCAGGATGTGTTTACCTTTTCTTTCTAATAAAAGAGTGGATTGATGTATAAGACTTGTATGCCAATTTCGAATATGGAAGAAAAAGCTGGAGTAATGAATCCTTCATTTATTCTCCTCCCTTTGTGTTGACAATACTTGCATTACCATTTGAAACCACCTAACATTTGGTTATGGTGGATTTGGGGGATAATGTGCCCAAAAACCCAGTATGCTGCTTAAAATGTCATCTCTGAGGATATTTCCCTGATTAGTTATTTGTTCCCATTCATTTCTCCCCCAGGTCTTATTTCTGATGTACCACTACTTTGCTGCCACGGAGATGTATAATGCGATACGTATATTCATTGCTGCTTATGTGTGGATGACTGGGTTTGGAAATTTCTCTTACTACTATATACGGAAGGATTTCAGCGTTGCTCGGTTTGCTCAGGTGCCTTCATCATTTATTCAGTCTTAGTTAAATGGTTAATTGGCATTTTTATTACATTTTCTACTAATAACATGTTCCTCCACTGAGTGCAGATGATGTGGCGGCTAAATTTTTTCGTGGCTTTTTGTTGTGTTGTCCTAAACAATGACTTAATGCTGTATTATATTTGTCCAATGCACACACTTTTCACACTTATGGTATATGGAGCTCTTGGCATCTTCAACAAATATAACGAGATTGCATCCGTGATGGCTGTGAAGATTATATTTTGCTTTTTGGTGGTTATTGCAATTTGGGAAGTACCTGGAGTTTTTGATCTATTATGGAGTCCTCTGACTTTTCTATTAGGTCGGCAAATGATGGGTGCCATTATTTTTTATTCATTTTAAGTGTTCATCTGCTGTAGTATTAATAGTTTGACTTCTGTGATGCAGGATTTAAAGATGCAGATCCTTCTAAAGCAGATTTTCCTCTTTTGCATGAGTGGCACTTTAGATCTGGCCTTGATCGTTACATCTGGATCATTGGAATGATATATGCATATTATCACCCCAGTGTAAGTTCCATAGATGATGATAACATGGCTAATGAGTTAGCTAAATCCTGATTTTGTACTAGCATGTAGCTTGTTTGTTATTGGTGTTTGAATCATCATTGGGATGTGCATGTACAATCAACATTGCCATGCATCTGAGAGTCTTGATCCAGAGAGTTGCTAAATTACCAACGGTTTCATGTAATAGGTTGAAAGATGGATGGAGAAGCTGGAAGAATCTGAAACCAAGCGGAGACGGTCAATCAAAACAAGCATTGTTGCAGTTTCCTTGGTGGTCAGTCACATCTGTTTAGTTGATTTTAAAATTGCTTATTCTAGTTAAATACAATACACATGATCCTGTTGATTTTGTTCAGGTTGGTTATTTGTGGTATGAGTACATCTACAAGCTAGACAAAATTACTTACAATAAGTACCATCCTTACACTTCATGGATACCCATAACGTATGTGTATCACAACTTTGGTTTGGTTACTTTATATTCAAAAAGACTTCCTGATTTCTCATATATAATAAATATGATTTTAAACACAGGGTTTACATCTGCCTACGAAATTTTACGCATCAGCTACGTAGTTTTTCCTTGACTCTTTTTGCGTAAGTTTTATATCTTAGATATCTTCAAAACCTACATCCTCATTGTATTATTTGCTTTTTATATTTGTTACTTACATTTTCAGTGGCATGTTTTCCCTCCTTTGTTAGGTGGCTTGGCAAGATAACACTGGAGACATATATCTCCCAGATCCATATCTGGCTAAGGTATGAATAATTGAAGTACTTTACATGATTGACTTTTTCATAGTTGAAAGCCTCTTGTGTACGCGTAAAAAAGATGGAAGTTCCTTGGCAGTTATATGAAAACAAGCAATAATCATATTAATATTAATATTTTGATCAGCCAAATAATAAAGAAAGATAATCAATCTGTAGTTTCTCGCTAAGGAATCTGTGGGCCCCATCTTACTGGGAAAATATAGAGTGGTTTTGGTGCCTGGCTCATTAAAAGTTCCATGACATGCAGTTATAGCCATGCTTGTGCTTTCCAAGGTTCATGGTTGAGATCCGATGTGTTTGGCCTAGGATCGAGAGTTTACCAAGCTTTGAAGTTTATAGTTCTGTTCTGATAATAGATGGTTTTAAGATAAACTGAAATATTTAAATTTTGGAACTGAAAATGTAGTTTTATTTAACCATGTGAAAGGATCGATATAATAGGAATTATATGGACCTAGGTAGTATAACCTCTAGGGATCAACATAATAAAGGGGAGAAATGCAAAGTAAACAAAGTAACCAGCAAATATGTCGTGAAGCAGAGCGGAACTCAAAATTTGTGATAAAGGTTCTGTTGCCTTATACTGGTCAGTTTGAACAGTCTGTTATAATATAAAAATAGCCTCCCTCCATACACTTTACTTTCTCTCTCTCTATATATATAAATAACATAAGTGATTTGACTTGGATTTCAGTTTAGAAATAGCATGCATTTGTAGATCCAATAAAGCACAGACAAATGATCAATTGATTTACTGCAAAAGGACAGCCAACCAAATCTACCTAGAGTAAAAACATCGAACTGGGAATCATATAAAATTACTGTACCCCACCAGAAATGAGAAGCAGAAAGGTGAAAATTTTAATCCTTCAAGTATATGAAACACACTGAATGGAAATGAATTTCACCTAATTGATTCAAACATACTTGACAGCCATAAGCTAGAGGGAAAAGGACGTAAATCAAGCAAAAGATTGAAAGTCTAACAAGAAAAGGATTCAAATGAGGGAAAAAGGATTCTTGTGAACTTTATCTTCCATGAACAAGCGTAATCAGACACAAGAAAGCGAAGACATGAATACCTTGGTCGTGAGCACGGGAAGAAAGAGACACAAAGACCTGACAACATAGGGGAGTAGACAAGGCCGGCCCTGGCCCATGGCAGCCACACGACCCCCAGGCGTACGGACAATAAGGGCCCTAAAAAATTAATCTAAACATAAATATATTAATAATCTTATATATAACATAGAACTAGTATGTACCATGGGCATTTTTAACACAAAATAGTTGTAATGTAGTGGATATTATATTAGACTTGCATATGACAGGTTCTTAGTTCAATTCTTGGAGTCAACATATTTTTGATTTACTTTTATTTTAGTTTTTTAGTTTTTTTTAATATTATGTATGGGGGCCCATTTTGGAAGCTCGCCATGGGTCCCCATGAGCTCAGGGCCGGCCCCGGGAGTAGAGAAAATATGATATAGAAAATGAGAGAATATCTAATGATTGGCAAGGGTACAAGAGGAAAAGGTTTCAGATAAAAAAAAGCAAGATTTTTGTGAATCAAGTTTTCCATGAATAAGAGTAATCAGACACAAGAAAGAGAAGACATTGATAGACATCAATATGCTAGCGGGAAATATATATAAATCAAGCAAAAGATTGGAAGACTAACAGGAAAAGGATTCAAATGAAATAAATAAAAAAACAAGATTCTTTTGATATGATACAAGGGAACTAGAAATACAAGAGAACAACAAAGCCTTTATCTCATGATTTTGGGGTTGGCAGGGAACTAGACAAGATATGATATGGAAAATGAGAGTAGCCGATGTTTGGCCAGGGTGTGGCAATTTTCAAATGAGTATAAATCTAGTAACTAGGAGACATTTGCAGTATGATAATTTATACAGTAATTGAGCAAGGGATAAGAGGGTCGAGGCCATTTTATGACATGGTTGCTCGAAGGTTACAACTTTCAGTCAAGACACTGGGTTTCTTTTCAAAAAAAGGTGTGTAGAAGTGGAGAGCTAATGTTTCAAACTTTCAATGCATGGTGTTAACTGTTGTAGCTTTAGACTTAAGATACTGAAAATGCTTATTAATGTTGTTCGTGGGCATAGTGTTTGATTTTGAAATTACTGGGTTAGAAACTTTGAAGCTTCTTTTGCCCTCTGATGGAAGTACTGATATCTAATATTCATCTTGTGGTGTATCAACAGGTCAAACGTGCCTAATGGTCAGCCTAAGTGGCTTCTTTCGTTCATTCCAGATTACCCATTACTCAATTTCTTACTTACAACAGCAATCTATCTCTTTGTAAGTACATTCACTTCAATGATACAAAACTCGTGAAAACCTTACACTATGACCCACATTGTCTTATCCCATAATTTTTTTTTCCAGATATCCTACAGGGTCTTTTATTTGACAAATACTCTTAAGATAGCTTTTGTACCCGGTAAAGACAACAAGCGGCTGCTGCACAATGTTATTGCCGGAGCAGCTCTCTCCATATGCTTGTATTGTATCGCATTGGTCATAGTTTCGGTCCTTCGAATATTGGTATGTCACCTAACTGGTGGTGCTCTTCTGTTTGCAGACTTCAATAGTAAGTGTTTTTTTTCCCCTAACAAATGAACCATTGGACAGGCATGAAAATCTTTGTTAACAAAATGTTCATATTCTGATGACGAGCGTGAGTTTGAATTCTCGGACCGAGATGCCACTCCACAGATTTTTGGTTATAGAAACATGAAGAATAAGCTGTAGTCTCAAACCTTTAATTGGTTACAGCTCACGATGGAGGAGTAGATGGTGGTTTGTTGTGCTTTTACGATCTTAGAACGTCAGATTATGTATATTTTTTCATTTTTTATTTCTTCCATTGTTTAGTGTAACATGATGGCGATAATAGGTTTGGCTTCCACCATTTCTTCAAATGAGTGGCAACTATTTTGTTTTTATTGATATTTCGTTATGTCTGTGTAACAATAGGTTTTGATGTGAATGCAAGAAGAGTTATATTACCTAGTTTCTCATGGCCTGTCTATTATTAAGGCTAGCAACCTGTCAAAATAGTACCGTTTTATTCTACTTCTTTAACATTTATTCAATGCTTTAGGCATTTTGAGTGTTGTATTACCGATGTTTCTTTTACTAGGAACGTGTCTTATTCCATTGTGAATTGGCTTCTCCATTGTGAGTTAATCTCTGATCTATCTTTTTCTTGCAATTAGTAGAACAATTATAATGGTTTGTTGTTTTTCTTATACCTGCAGTTTGTTTCCAGTAACTCTTCAAAGTGCAATCCTCTCTTCTGTTTACCTATCCTGTATAACTCATGTTCTCATTCCAGCTATTCTATTTTATTTGGGAAATTTCTTAATTCCAGCTATTCTGTTTTTCCTACTTCTTTAAGCCTCCATAACTCTCGTTCCGTCTCACACGATAGCCTCGTTTGGTTCGCGGAATCTCCGGGTTGGAAAAGGAAAGTGATTACTTTCCTATGTTTGGGTGTCCAAGGAATTGAGGAGGAAAGGAAAGTGATTCCCAATGGAAGGGAAATTAGGGGGGAAAGTGATTCCATCAATCCAAGCAAGGAAATTAGGGGGGAAAGTGATTCCATCAATCCAAGTAAGGAATCACTTTTCCACATTGAAGTATTCATTTTCCTTTCCAAATTCCTTGGCATTGCCAAACATCGGAAAGGAAAATCAATGGGAATTAAAGATTTCCTAAGGAAAGAAAATGACAATTCCATTCCGCGTACCAAACGAGGCCTAAGAACTAGTTTTGGCACTAGAGATGGAGACGATTATAATTTGACAATAAAATATTAGACTCGTCTTTAGTTCATGGACCGTGCCTGACGGTCTCGGGCAAGATGAAGATTTCTCTCTCTGGCACAAGAAAAAAATTTAGAAATTTTTCTGTAGGGCAATGAAATTGAGGGCAAGTTGAAGATCTCTCTCTGGCACAAGAAGAAAAATCAGAAATTTTTCTATAGGATAATGAAATTAAGACAAATTGACTGTAAATTAAAAAAAAATTTCCTATGGAGATACAATAAGGCGAAATGATATATTTCTTGATTTTTTTAAATTCAAAGAACACGTCGGACCATTTGGCTTAATTAGCACAAACTACCCCAAACATATAAGTCTAATTTTAATATAAGTGAAATAGTTTTTGGGATATGTTTCAAAAAATATGTGCAAAAATTAAAAACTTCCTTATTTTCTTATGTGTGTACGTATTTACTTATATATCTCTTGTTTTTGCATAATAGCTTTGGGGAACTGTAATTTTTTCTAATTTATTTAGTAGAATCTAAAGCTCTGAAGGAATTTGTCAGCAACTCACTGAATATTGGTGCAGAAATTTATTTTAAAACCTCAACTATTTACCTTTAAAAAAAAATTAATTTTAATTGTTTTTGCTCTACATAACCGCTCTCTGAGGCACAATATTGTCATCCTTTACAGCTCTCTCTAAGACATATCAAATCTTCCATATTTTCAACACAATAGTGTTATCCACTTTCAATACATTATATGAGGAAGCTAAAAGAAAATATAAAGATCTTTGTAATTTTTTTCATATGTTTTTAGAGACTTATCTAAAAAAATTATTTATATTAAAAGTAGACATATGCAAACAAATTTAATACATCTGCTATGGTTTTTGCTAAATACACCAAACGGTTTGGTGTATTATTTGAATTTTTTAGTTTAGGCTGAATAAGTCAGACGTTTTGGCGCATTTCTTTTTTAAACAATTAACGAGTTTGACATATTGTCTCTATAGTTTTTTTTTTGGACAATTTTTAATAATCTGGAAATTGCTGAGAAACCCAATTTCGGGGTGGGCTTTTATGAAATGCCCACCCGCTGGATAAGTTTTATGAAATACCCAGAATTAAGTATTTTCACGTTAAATATTCCAAGATTCCCTTTTAGATGCCACCCGCTATAAACTGTTATTTTTATAATACCGAAACTACCCCTCCGCGCGAATTGGTCATCTATATGTATTTGAATTCAAAAAACTCAGATCTGGATTGCGATTTTCGTCTTCTTCTTCTTCACGGGAAATCTGAATTCCATTGCTCTCATATTCAGCAGAGATCGCAAAGATCGTTCGTAGTTCGGTGTGTTTTTCTTCAGTCGAACTCAGATCATCGCTCGTCATCATCATCACCATCATCATCATCTTCATCGTGGAGACATTTGAACTCAGATCTTCAATTGTGGAGAGAAGATCTTTCTTTTTCTTTTCCATAAGAATTATCATCGCTTTGAAAGAAGAACGAAACTCTTTATTCCTGAAAAAACTAAATTACACGTTTTAACACTGGAAATGACCATTCTCCGTCTTAATTAGGACGGAGAATGACATTCTCCGTCTTAATTAGGACGGAGAATGCCATTCTCCGTTTCCGTCTTAATTAGGACCGAGAATGTCATTCTCCGTCTTAATTAGGACGGAGAATGGCATTCTCCGTTTTATTTAAGACGGAGAATGGCATTCTCCGTCCTAATTAACACGGAGAATGGCATTCTCCGTGTTTCTAACACGGAGAATGGTCATTCTCCTGCGTTTTAACACTAGAATGACCATTCTCCGTGATAAATTACACGGAGAATGGCATTCTCCGTCCTAATTAAGACGGAGAATGGTCATTCTTCGTTTAATTTAGCACGGAGAATGGCCATTCTCCGTCTTAATTAGGACTTTATTTAACACGGAGAATGACATTCTCCGTTTCATTTAACACGGAGAATGGTATTCTCCGTGTTTCTAACACGGAGAATGGTCATTCTCCTGCGTTTTAACACTGGAATGACCATTCTCCGTGTAAATTAAGACGGAGAATGTCATTCTCCGTCCTAATTAAGATGGAGAATGACCATTCTCCGTGTAAATTAAGACGGAGAATGTCATTCTCCGTCCTAATTAAGACGGAGAATGGTCATTCTCCGTGTAAATTAAGACGGAGAATGCCATTCTCCTGCATTTTATGGTTAGCTGAAACTTTGGAGGGCCATAACTTTTGACTGGGAGGTCGAAACGAGGTCCCGTTTGTCGCAAAATGAGCGTATCGTCGAGGAGACTGAAAGTAACAGCTTCATAGTTAGACGGCCTTCCGAAATTTTAGATTCGCAAAAAAATGATGTTTGGACCTCCGTTTTAGCACTTTTGTCGTTCGTCCCGGTCTTTCCGAAATTTTTCAACGAGTTTTTGAAGATTTTTGAGGAGAAAACCTAGATTCGAAAGTGAGCAGCGTATGGAAGAAAATGGAGTATTGAAACGTTTTTTTAAGAGCAGTTTTGTAGGTGTTTCCAATAAATTAAAAGGAAGGGCAAAAGGGTCATTTGGAACCCGCTTTGGATAAGTTTCTCTAATTCTGGGCACGCGATGAAAGTTTTTTTAGCGGTGGATTTTACATAAAACTTTTTTAGTTTTTGGGCATTTCATAAATCTTCCCTTTAATAATTAATTTGTTCTAATTTTATTACCCTGAAGAAATTTTCCCCAGAAAAGAAACATATATTTGTACAGTAGTAGTCTAAATCTGGTTAATACGTGAAGCAAATAAGAGATGGAAAGCTGAAGAGAAAAGTCGTCTCCTTTGGTTACGTAGGCTGCTGGCTAGAGCCTTGGCCTGCCTCTTTTAAGGTCAGAGAAGCTAAGGAGGTTCGTTGAACTTGGACATACATACACTCTTTTTTTTGACTCTTCACCACCAAAAGGGCCAAATAAAGTAAGGAAGTCCTTTGCTTCTCACCAAAAGTAGGAGACCACCAACTACAAAAAAGCAGCAGCAGCGAACCAAAATTCTCCTCGGAAGCAATTCACCAAACACCTACAATTAAGAATGGCATCCTCCTCCACTGCTCCCTCTCCGCCTCCTTCTTCTTCCATCATCATCAGAAGACATCATCATCATCGGATCCTCCATTTCCCTATTCCTTCTCCATACCCACGCTTCTCCATCACATTATCATGTGCTTCTTCTTCCTCCTCCTCCTCTCCCTTCACTGAGTTCAACTCCAAGGAACGACACGAAAGAGACAGCTGGATCAACAACAACAACAACGAAGAAGACAACAACGACATCGCTCTCCGTCTCCCCGACCTCAAGAACCTCCTCAAGCTCCTCCAGCAGAAGAATGGCGGGCCCCGCTCCCTGGGGAGAGTTTGCTTGGTGGGGACCGGCCCCGGAGACCCGGACCTCCTCACGGTGAAGGCCGCCAGAGCCATCGAGACCGCCGACCTCGTCCTCTACGACCGTCTCGTCTCCGACGAGGTCCTCTCGCTCGTCGGGGGAAGCGCCAGGATGCTCTACGTCGGGAAGACCGCTGGTTACCACAGCAGAACCCAGGACGAGATCCACCGCCTCCTCCTCGCCTTCGCCGAGGCAGGTGCCAACGTCGTCAGGCTCAAAGGAGGGGACCCTCTGGTAAATATTCCGTTCCGTTGCTTGCACAATGCCGACACAGACACATCTCTGATTTTGGCGTGCGTGTCCTATTGCATGCCGAAGTGTCTGATACGTGTCCGACACAATGCAACATGGGGGCACGCAACCAGATGCACGTGTTGCCGTCTTACTGAAGGTCAAATGCGCGTGTGCGTATAACATACATACATACATTTATTTTAGGTATTTGGTAGAGGTGGGGAGGAGATGGATTTCCTGCAGCAGCAAGGAATTCAAGTTAAAGTTATTCCAGGTTTAGTTCGCATCCTTCTTTTCTTTAGAATATTTTCATGTAACTCTGTCCACAATTTTCACTAACAACAGTGCTTGTTTTCTGCAGGGATAACGTCTGCCTCCGGAATAGCAGCAGAGCTCGGAATTCCGCTGACCCATCGAGGCGTTGCAAATAGGTGCGTATGTATGTAACATCAGTCTTACCTAGACTTAGGTTCTTGCATGTCATCTTATCATATTAAATCGTGGACTTCCATCTAGCTAAAGCTTCTTCAATGCAATGCTTTTGTATATATCAAGACCCACATATTGTTAGACACAAGGGCGGAGCTAGGATTTAAGTTTACCGCGGGCTGGAATTAAAATATACTAAAAAAAATTTGGAACCCGAAGATATTTCAATTGTTGATGTGTGAAACTGTTAATGTGTGAATTTCTGACAAGAGTAGACTTGGACTTGAATACTTAGTATTCAAGAGTACTATGATCCTAGACTTTTACCTACATAGATGTTGATGTCTAAAAGAAGGGAAAATCTATTCTTCGAGAGCCGGAGAATAAACCAAACTCTTTAAGCAATATAAACCAAACTCTTTAAGATGCAAAGATGAACAATATAAACCTTGCTCTGAAACATACGAAAATAGGGTATCTTTATAAGATGAACAATATAAACCAAGCTCTTATGTATCAGATCAATATAAACCAAACTCTTAAGTATCATAAAATTGTACACTTTTGTCAATTATCTATGCAAATATTGATTTAAATATACCTGCAGGTCCGGCACAGCTGACTTGGCCAAGTTTCAAACCCTCATAATTGCAGCAATGCTGTTAATATCAGAGAGAAAAATTTAGAGTATGAGACAGAGCCAAATTTAGAGTATTAGACAGCCAATTTGACATCTTAGACAGAGCAATATCAGAAACGTCTCTCCGAGCAAAATTGAAAAAAAAAAAATGGTTCGGGCAAAACAATGTAATCAACATACCTCTGGAAGGCGCTTAAATACCTCTGCTTCATATCTCCCTCAAAATTAGCCTCCGATATTCGATCAGCTTCATCGATTACAAGACACTACAGATGGAAAATTATTACATCAAAATGGCGTGTCGATTCAAAGCATGAGATGCTAAGCAGTATAAAAATTGTCCCAAGTATAATTTTTTACGGTCCAGTTAGAGTTAAAAATCAAAGGAAACTAATGTAACAAGTAAACAGAATCATGCTCCCTACAGAACAAACAAACATTAATTCACAAAGGAATATGGATACCTAATAAAAGTTTTGAACAAAACCCATGATCCCTATTATCATGCCCCAAACCAGAGAAAAGTGAAACAGGACAATTATCTTAATTGTTTGTGTTTCCTTGGTTGGCTTCATTAACATGCATGAGAGACTGAAATGAAATATAAAACTTGGATGTAAGAGATACAATTCAATAAGAAACACTCAAGACTGTCATGGTTAGCATTTCAATGTAAAATTTATTAACATGTAAGGAAATACGTAACGATAAAAGAAACAGATAGCAAACAAATTTACACGGTCAAAAGCAAGTGACAAAAGTAGAGGATTGTAAGTATCAAAAAAGTCTCGGAGTCAAAGTAGAATTGCTAAAAAATTAGTTTGGTATTGGAATCAAGTATCAGACGGCAAAAAATACCAAAAACCTCTCAGAGTCATAGTAGAATTGCTAAAAATTTAGTTTGGTTTTGGAATCAAGTATTAGACAACAACAAAAAATACCAAAAACGTCTCAGAGCAAAAATTCCAAAATATCACCATTCAAAAAATTGGACATGTCTAATTTGACGGCACTTATTCCAAATCCAGACTCCAGTAGTCCAATAAATAAGGATATTTCTAGACAAAGACAATAGACAAATCAAATTGAACAAACTGCACTTGAGAAGAGAATCAAGAGATGAATACGATTTCTTACAAAGAGGAGGCTAGAGCATGAACAACCGAACAAGCACTTCTCTTACTCCAAAATAGTTTATAGAGAGCAAGAGAGGTGTCTCCATTCTCCTCCAGTGAGGTGACCATCCTTGTAGGGAGACAGAGATAAGTTGAGAACCGATGGCTGTTGGGTTCGTTGGCTAGATGTGTTGCCGATAGGACCCTCCTAGCTGTGTCGCGTTGTTTGCAGGATGTGGAATAGCCTTGCTGTCGAGCAAAGGAGAGAGGGAGAGAGAGAGAGAGAGAGGAGAGGACTCGGAGGAGATTGGTGACGTTTGATGAAGAGGAGAGAGAAGCTTGAGTCTTTGTTAAGCTCCAAAGAAAAATGGCTGGGGCTTCAAAACATTGGGTTGGCTGAAGAATGGATGGTGGGCTTTGTTTGTGGGTGGGCTAAATTTTTTTTTATTGGTTGGGGTGGGCTGGAGCCCACCCCAACCTACCAGTAAATCCGTCCTTGGTTAGACAGATTCATTTAACAGAATATAAATATAAATTAGTGCCTAGCGCCTAGCGCTTTTCACAACCCTGCTTTACACAGCTCCAAGAGAACGACTTGAATTTAGCTTTGCCCAGAGATTAGAAGGGAAAAAAAGGAAAATGGAACGAAGATGGATAGTTTTTTTTTTGGTAAAATGAGAAGAGTAGAGAAACAGGTTTCTGATTGTCAAAAAAGTCTTGGACTACAAGGAAATAGTGAGTATATATGTATGTAACCAACCCCTACCCAACATAATATTTGGATTTAATAGCAATTAACAGTTGATAATGAGGCTGCTACTGCCATAAACATTACCCCGTTTGAAAATTAATGGCTAATAAAATTTGCAACTGTCAGAAAAGAAAAAAAAAGAGAAAATGGAGCAAATAAAAAATCTTTGGGTCTAACCCGAACCCGCTAGGCATTCGATGCCCGCAGGTGTTGGCGCGTACCCGCACATATTACGTGCGCTGAGTCGAGTCGAGCTGGGCAATAGCGACGGCGTGTGCAAGTGACCTACAGGTCTAGCCCATAACAACTCACAAATGATGAAGGGAGAGAAACTAATATGAAGGCTAGTAGATGAGATATCCTAGCCAATGTGGGGACTAAACAAACAACTAAACATGTTTTTTTTAAAGCAAATAACACAACAATTTTTCCTCTAAAAAACCAAGTTTAGAGAACAGAGATACCAAATTTAAAAGATTTTTTTTGCGCAAATGAATACTATGTAATATGTGAGATAAACTACAATCATGAATCTCATTTAATGACTATTGTCTTTTCCTGAAAAACACATCATGAAGTACGCCTTAAATCATTCTTCTTGAATCAGATTCAGAAAATAGCACACATAGTACGCTAGAGGTTCTTGGGTCTATCGAGGTGGCGCTTTTGATTGGTCATGCACAATTTTTTCTTGTAAATGAGAGTTGTCTTGGATCGTCATGTCCCATAGTCGCGGCCTTCACGACCTCTCTTATAGATAAGTCCTCAAAGGGTTGGTGATCGGTGTCAACCCTCCATAATCATGTTTGGACCTATTAAGAATTGTTTTAAGGGGAAAAAAACTCATCCTAGCAATATCACACTGGAACATTGTCATCATAAGGATGAGGCATCTTTGTACATCTTTGTAGAGCCGCATGGACATTAGATTTATAGAATTTAATCACATGGTCAGTAGTCCATACTAGTCACCTAAGTCCAGCTTATTTTTACCTATTGAACTGGTTTATTGGGATCTCTATTCTACTCGGTTGAGTTGTCACTGCTGGTGATTTACTTATGGGCTTAACCCTATCCCCTCGATAATTCTAGGATTAATGTCCTATACAGACCATTCATCAAGTGGTCTTCTAAGTTTTTTTTTCATGACTTTATATAGTCAAGAATCACAAGACTCTTTTTATTGACTTGAAGCGCAGCTGCATATGTCTGTTCATCTTAGAATTCACAGAATCATGTTTTAGCAGTTCTATAAGAGATTTATTATTACAATTTATAGAAATGACATGAACAAAAATATATAGAACAATTATATGCATAATAAGATTGTAGTTCATTCTTAGAGTAAAAACATATCCAGAAGTAGATTAGACATCAGTTTTGCATCTGAATAACCTTCTATGATTATGATATCAGGGTGTCTACTATAATGCAATTTATAATCTAGAGTTTCCTTAAGATGTCTAAATTTTCTTTCTAATGCAGACCAATGTAACTGGTTTGAGTTGCTAGTATATCTACTTAGTCTCCCAACAACAAATGCAATATTAGGTCTAGTCCTATTTGTTATATACATAAAAGAACCTATCATCTATGAATATCTATGTTGTTCTACAGATGAACACTCATTCTTATTGAGAATAATACTACTGTCATAAAGAGTATAGGTTTCTTATCATATAACTCATTTTTTAGCATTTTTCTCTTTTATGTCAAACTTATCGGACATGTTCTTTAGTATCATTTATGAAATCAAGAGGCGATCCTAGAATTAAGATATCATCTATATATAAGCATAAAAAGACACGATTTTAAGCTATAATTTTTTTTTTAATATCCACATTTATCATACTCATTTGTGATGACTCCATATTCTAATGTCCATATTCTAAATCACTTTGTCAAATTTGTGATGACATTGCTTAGGAGCTTGTTTTAGGTCATATAAATACTTTACTAATCTGTAGACTTTCTTTTCTTGACCTTTAACAATAGACCCTTCGGGTTGTTCCATATAGATCCCTTCCTTTAGATCTTCATTTAGAAATGTTATTTTTATATCCATTTGATGGATCAACATATCATGAATGGATGCTAAAGCTAGAAGTGTTCTAATAGTAGTAATCCTAGCTACATGGAAGTATGTGTCAAAATAATCTAATTCCTTTTCTGAGTGAAATCTTTAGCTACTAGTCTAGCTTTGTATTTTTCTATAATAACATCAGCTCTAAGTTTCTTCTTAAAATATTCACTTACAACCTATGGATTTACTGTCTGAAGGTAAGTATGCTAAAAATCATATACTATTCTCCATGATAGAATTATATTCATTGTTAATGGTCTTTTTTCAGAAAGGAGCGTCATGAGAAGATATTGCTTCTTCATAAGTTGAGGGATCACTCTCTTTCAAATAAATGAATAATTTTTAAAATCCTACCTCTTTTGCTTTAGATTCTATTTGTGGTTCAGGATATGAAGTAGATGTTTGAACCTAAGAACTAGTTGAAGGTGCAAGAGTAGAATTGGTTGAAAATTTTGAAATTCTATTCTTAAACGGGAATATAGTCTCAAAATAAACTGCATTTCTAGCTTCTATAATAGTGTTATTAGTGACTTGATTCACTTTAGAAAGTGTCACGAGAAACTGATGTGAATCGACCTATTCGATTCACAAAAGATTTGTAGAAAAGAGAAACAGAGAAAGATAATGATCTTTTTGTGAGAAAAGAACAAACTCCCAACTTTGGTGGACGGACAAAGTCTAAATCCTTCTTATTGATACTTGAGAGTTTCTTCTCAATACAAGCATGAAAAATAAAAGATGGCTAACCCTAGTTTATATAGGGAAAAACAAAGGCTTAATTAAGGAAGGGTTATTATTGGTGAAAGACCAAAATAATCCTTCCTGACTAAAATAGGAAAATGACTTATTAAGGAAGGGTTATTATTGGTGAAAGACCAAAATAATTCTTCCTTACTAAAATAGGAAAATGACTATTAAGGAAGGGTTATTATTGGTGAAAGACCAAAATAATCCTTCCTTACTAAAACAGGAAAATGACTAAAATAGAACATAGGCTAAATGATGATAGGTGGGCCCACATCAATACCGCCCCCTAAAAGAGCCACCTTGTCCTCAAGGTGGAAATCTGGAAACTGCGTCTGTTGCTATAGCGGCCTCTTCCTCCGTCGGATCCTCCTCCTCCTCCTCTTCCTCCGTGGTGGTCGTCGTGGGGGTAGATCCCCTCTCTGGAAGTTGGTGGGATCCGCCGTTTCTCCAAAGAAATTGCTGCCTCCGGTGTTCCTCGCCCCTCCTGGCGGCTCCGTCCCTCCCGTCCGAGCCGGAACTCCAGCTAAGCCCCTTCCCGAACCCGTGAACCTGTCACCGTAGTTCGAGGTCATCGTCCGACCCCCATAGGGGGCCCCAAGCCCTAGGGCCTCTCCCAGGTGTGGCGCCGGTCCGCCGGGACCGAAATGGTCGACGGCGTCCGGCCACGGCCGCTCGCCGGCGGCTCCTCTGGCGCCGACCGGCCAGGGGTGGCGGTCGGGGGCCGGCCAGCGACCGCCCCCAACAGCAGCGGCCCCGCCCGGGCTCGCGCGGTTGGCGGCGACGCTCCCGCGGCCTTCGGCCGCTGTCCGGCGAGGGTCGCCGGCCGCCAGGGCCCCGCCCGACGGCGCGGCGGCGACGGCGGGTGCGGCCCAGCTCCCGTCGGTCGGTCCTCCGTGGTCGTCGGTCGCTTCCCCCTCCGTATGAACAAACCCTAGTTGGTCGCCTAGGGTTTGGGTTGTTGCCGCCTCCGCTTCGCCGCCATTGATCTTGTTCGAGATGTTTTGCAACAACTTCATCATTGCCGGAATCGACGTCATCTCCTCCCGCATGCGTCGTACCTCGGTCTGGAGATCCTCCTGTGTGGACGCTTGATCTTTGATTGCGGCCTTCAAACTTTCGATCTCGATGTTGAAATCCTCCCGAAGCCCCTGGATCTTCTCCTCGATCGTGTTCCTTGTGCCGGACGCCATGGATCGTAGAGAGCTCTGATACCAATTGATGTGAATCGACCTATTCGATTCACAAAAGATTTGTAGAAAAGAGAAACAGAGAAAGATAATGATCTTTTTGTGAGAAAAGAACAAACTCCCAACTTTGGTGGACGGACAAAGTCTAAATCCTTCTTGTTGATACTTGAGAGTTTCTTCTCAATACAAGCATGAAAAATAAAAGATGGCTAACCCTAGTTTATATAGGGAAAAACAAAGGCTTAATTAAGGAAGGGTTATTATTGGTGAAAGACCAAAATAATCCTTCCTGACTAAAATAGGAAAATGACTTATTAAGGAAGGGTTATTATTGGTGAAAGACCAAAATAATCCTTCCTTACTAAAATAGGAAAATGACTATTAAGGAAGGGTTATTATTGGTGAAAGACCAAAATAATCCTTCCTTACTAAAACAGGAAAATGACTAAAATAGAACATAGGCTAAATGATGATAGGTGGGCCCACATCAGAAACCTATTAGCATTCCTATCTAAGGCATATCCTATGAACACAACATCTACTTGCTTAGATCCAATTTTTCTCTTTTTAGGTACAAGAATTTCTACTTTTGATAGGCATCCCCAAACTTTAAGGCAATTGGTTCTAGGGATTCTACCTTTCCATAGTTCATAGGTTTGATATCTACCATGAAATACCTATTGAATGAGGAGAAATTGAATCTTTTTTTTTCCAGCATTATCACAACCATATTCTTCTTACAATGCATCTTAGAGTTTTTTACCGCTTTTATAATCAAAGAATATGTCATATAATGATTCAGACAAAACACTTAGAATTATGTGAAAACAATGATAGTTTATTTCTTTCGGAGTTTTTGGTTTGATTGAGTTAGATAATTTGGTTAATCCTAAATTAGACCCATTATCACCAAAATCTTTTGATATAGGTTTGGTTGCAGCAATTGTTGATATAAGTCGTAGAGTAGTGAGCCAAAATCTTTTCTGACCCTACCACCTCTTAAAGTAATAATTTGTGAATTTTCAGGCTTGGCACTACACTAGAAGAGTCATCTTTACCCGCCATTGAGATGAACGTAATAGTCTAAATATTCAACAAAATAATGTATTGGATCAATAAGTATTGACCATTAATAACATAATAGTTTGAATGATTTTGTTAATCAACTTTAACAAATTTTTAGTCTAAAAGTGTTGATTAACTTGGGTTAACTGTAAGGGCCGGATCCTAGCAACGGTGATCTGAAGACTCTTAAATACTGTATAGTTTAGGGCTATTTACACCCTTTGTAAGAACCTTTTCGGCTTGTACCCAAAACAATTTCTACTTTAAATTTAGATTCAATAGTTTAGGGCTATTTACACCCTTTGTAAGAACCTTTTCGGCTTGTACCCAAAACAATTTCTACTTTAAATTTAGATTCAAAGGAATTTATGTAATATCACTAAACTATTTTCTTTTTAACTAGAACTATCAAAATGATTCCTGATGTCACAAATGTAATAGCCTTCGTATTGGTATGTAAAATAGTATTGTGCTGAACAATGTGTAAATTTAGAACTTGTTTCAAAGTTCTCAAAATAGTTAAAAGTATTAAGTATCAGAATTTGTTACATGATAAGAATATCATGTCAGAATATAAGATGTATCTTATAAGTTTGAAGAAAGTGATTTTCATATGAAAAATCTCAAGACTAATGTAAAATATACACTTAGTAAACAATAATAATATAGCTCCTTTCATTCTTATAAATGGTCAAGCTGCACCCTTTAAAATCACATCATTAAATGTATTAGCTTTAAGATACATGCCAAAAGCATCGTGAAACACTAAGAAGAATTTGCATGAGGCAGATAAACCTCCACGAGGGATCCTTAAGAACTACAAAAAACACATAATAAAATACTAAGCATTGTGAAACACTAAGAAGCTGCACCCTTTTAAAATCACAATGCTTTTCGGCAATCGGAAACAAGAGTAGAGACACATGTTTCTGATTGTCGAAAAAGTCTCGGATTACAAGAAAATAATGAGTATGTATATGTATATAACCAGCCCCCTACCCAACATAATGATTGGATTTAATAGCAATTAACAGCTGATAAGGAGGCTGTTACTGTCATAAACATTAGCCCGTTGGAAAATTAATGTCTAATAAAATTTTCAACGGTCAGAAAAGAAAACAGAGAAAAAGGAAGCAAATAAAAAATCTTTGGGTCTCTACCCGAACCTGGTAGTGGAATTCGGTTCGACATTCGACGCCCACAGATGTGGGTGCGCACCTGCACACGTTATGCGTGCCGAACTGACCCGGGCCGGGCGGCGGCGGCGGTGCGCACGAGTGGTCCACATGTCTAGCCCACAACAACTCACAAGTGAGCAAGGGAGAGAAACTAATATGGAGGCTAGTAGATGAGATATCCTAAGCCAATGTGGGACTAAACATGGTTTTTCTCAAAGCAAAGAACACAACACATCATATCAAATTGTGCTTCAAAAACTTCAACAATATAATTGCTGAATACTGAATGTGGGATTTATAAATTGGAATTGAGTGCCTGTTCTAAATGCTTTCTATACCTGTTGGCATACAACTAAGTCACTATCAGGCTAGTTTGTTATCTACGAACTTGACTCGATGAAAGGGTAATTGAGGTAGTCATGCAACTTTTGGATGACATCTACTAGATAAGTGTTATGGATGTGGAGATGGTAAGATTTGGTTCTAAAATGCTTACTTTCTTTTAATTTGACCTTAAGATTATTAAGCAAATTGGAGATTTGGTTGAATTCTTCGTAGGGAATTAAAAAAAGAGGGTTGTGTTAGATTTGGGTAAAAGAACCAAGGTTCGCAAAATCGGCATCCGAATCGGTTTTGGACCCTTCCTAAGAGTGGAGTATCAGGTTCTTTTCGGAAAACCAAGAATTATAGGGAGCAGTAGTTTAAAAGGGTACAACATTTTTGATACATTTTAGACATAATTTAGTATATTATATGGCATTATATTCAATGGAATAATATTCCACTTGCAATGAATACTAATGTTTATTTATTTGCCTTTAGACAGGCTACAATAAATAGTTTTGAAGGAATAATATTAATGTGGATGAATGTTGTGAATTTATAGATATATAACTTCGACAAATTGTAATGGTTATTGAATCTTATAATTCATTTCTTTTATATTTATTAATGATTGGTTTGGGCTATTTTCTTTTTTTTTTCGATTGAATCAAATAAATAGTAGTTTAACAATATTATCAATGTTTGACACAAATGAATCATTGTGTTTGATACTATTTTTCATTCTTCTATCTATGTTTAATTTTTCTTTGCCGAATTGACCGGAAAGAGACCCAAAGTTGGTATAAGTCGGTATCGATAGCGGTCGGTATAGAATTGGGACATGCCAAAACCGATATATATCAGCCGTATCATATCAGTATCCGCCGATACCGCGAACTATGAGAAGAACATAAACGCTCTTTTGGGGTATACAATCTGAAACTGAAGTAGCTAGGATATGCTTTTTTGCTTTCCTTGATAGCTGGGAGACCTCAAATAGAGTATTGTCCATAGATTATAGAATACCAATCTTGCTCTTGTACTAACTAGATGGATAGTATATATATGCAAAGATCAGATTGATTTATCAATCTTTTTTTTTTCCTTTTTTTTTGAGAATACTATTTGTTGTGCTTCTGATAAGAAAGACACACGTTACATAACGAGCATGTATTCTCTGAACAACATTGAACCCTTCTTGTATTTCCATTCAGAGTGTGTACTTAGGTAAAGGCAGCTTTGTCCAACCAAAACGCCATCATTCCATGAGTTAGATAAATGTGTATTGCTTTTGAAAGCATTGTTAAAATATTAGATAACCATTGTTTTGAAAATAGCGTGTATATAGACAACGACCCATCTAGAACTTGTGCAGAAAAGAACAATTTTTTTAAAATACAAGTACTCTTTTCCAACCTTTCTCCCTCTTGCACTTTGAATATAATAATGTCATGCTAAATAGAGAAAAAAGAACGAAAGTGTTGGGGGTGGGGGGAATGTGATTCTCTAAACCTCCCTCTTTCTGAAACAAAATATCAGCTTTAGATTCCTTCTATCATGCATTGCCCCTCATGTTTTACATCTCTGGATAAGCCAAACATCCTGGAAAAACTACTTCCGGGATGAAGAGGTTTTCCATCACTTTCCATTTCAACCTTACAAATCTTTTGCAATTCCTTGAAACATTGTTTCTTAATTTTACAGCCAATAGAAGCTGCCAGACAGCTTTCTTGAAAACTGCAGATTAATATTCCAGTTCTTTCTTTTAAGTTATGTGTGATCATATATATAGCTGAAACTTACAGCTAAGAAGCTTTGCTGATTACTTGTTCAAAACTTTGGTGGTAGTTATGTGTTCTATACTTGTAACCCACTATATCCTCCGATCTTCTCTCTTGTTGTGTCAGATTTCTGACTGGGCACTAATGTTCTCTGTTGCAGTGTCAGGTTTCTGACTGGGCATTCAAGGAGTGGAGGAACTGATCCTCTCTATGTAGCAGAGCATGCTGCTGATCCTGATTCGACTCTGGTCCTCTACATGGGATTGTCGACCCTGCCAGCTCTTGCCCCAAAATTAGTGAACCATGGATTACCACCGGATACTCCAGCTGTTGCAGTGGAGCGAGGGACTACACGTCAGCAGCGAACTGTGAGCGGAACCTCTTCCTTACAGGCCAACGGCAGATCCACTGTTCTGGATTTGACACCATTTCTGTTTGTTTCCCAAATTAAATGAGCAACTATTTTTTTGCAGGTATTTTCAGAAATAAAGGATCTAGTGAATGAGGTCAAATCAGCTGAATTGGTTTCTCCAACTCTAATCATTGTTGGCAAGGTTGTCGCCCTTTCTCCGCTATGGCCTCAATCTTCCAAGAGAACCCCAATTTTGCAGTCAGAAGCATTCAGCATGCAAACAAATAGATCATAGTTCTTTTTCTAACCACTAAGGATGTAGCTTGTGCCATGTTGAGCAGCATGAGGATGACGCATCTTATGTGCCATTTATGCGAAGGATGCATTATGTCATCTGGAGGTTGTGGAATTCAAATGGGCGAGAAAATTTGATAATGCTATGCCATTTTAACACTTAACGAGTCATCTCCCATCTGAATCGAAGATATGGTTCTCCCATGTACATCTCCTCCTACGTACTAGTTGTGGTATAGTCCAGCATTGGAGCAGCTGAACATCGAGTATTTGTGAGGTGCACAAGTTATTTATCTAATTTTTTTTTTACTTATGTAATTGCATTTTGGCATGGTTCTTGCTCGGTTACAAGTATCTAATTGTTCCTTAATAAGCTCAAGCCTTTATCAATGATTTGTTTGGTCCTGCTTTTTACATTTATAATTCAGAAATCAAAGCCAATAATTTTCTAATAGTTGGTTTTTGGGCTATTAGATATCTGAAGTCCAATTGTTCCTGGATTGCTGGCTATTGTCTACTGACTTGTCAGTTCTCTATGTTCAGATTGCTTAGTTGGTTCAACATAACTGTGACTTACGCTAAATATAATGAATGCGTTAGTTTGAAAGTGTTTGATCTTGTACAAATAATTGAAAGAAAGAAGTAACCTACGTGAAGATGTTCAAACTGAGGTATCGTCCTAGCGGACCAACCTCCTTCTCGGATAGATGTGTGACAAAACTAAAAATGCTCTCGCATTCTTGCATGGACCTGCTCGGTCTTTTTCTTGTCTATGAATACTAAGAAAGTTAATGGGGATTTAGGGTTACCCTTGATTTTTTTTTAAAAATATTTGGTTATTGATGGACATTAGTTTATCACCTTGGGCCTCTTAGGAGTCATGTAAATAAAGTACCAAGTTTAGTGTCCCATATCCTAGTTGGGAGAGACTTGGCTTTTGTTGTGGTTAGCTTTGGCTTGATTTGATCAATAAATTATTGGTAGGTTCAAGTATGCAGATCAAAAAGTAGATTTGGCAAGATTTGATGGTTGGACTTCTGGGTCGTGATTTGATCAATAAATTATTGGTAGGTTAAAGTATTGCGTTGAGATCGGACTATCGTTTAGATCTTGTTTGATATATAATTGATCAATTTGGACACATGACAATTTGGCCTATGGACCCCTACGGATACCGAAATAACTTATTGTTGTCCGATGTCCAAAGTTGACTTGTGTTGTTATTTTGAGTATCTCACGTATTTTGGAATTTTTTGGTTATATTTATTTCAGTATCCGAAGACGCATGTTCCACCTCAGTATTTCAAGCTATCAGTATCTGACACGATCGTGTCTGATATGTCGACTCTTCATCGACTCACTTTTAGGCAAATACACCTTGACATATGTTTACTACTTTATCACATGTTGTACTGCACTTGTACTTTCTACTTCTGTAATACTATTACATGTGGATATCTGTGTGCCCGAGAATGACTCGGGTGCGATCGACGGTAAACGTCGATTCTGTTATTTGCTTGACCTAGATGTTGGTAGACCACCATTACACCGCAACAAGATATAATGATATCTCACATGACCTGGACACTTACACATGGCACAGAGATGTGACACTTCATGATAGGACACATACCCTCGTATCTTACTGATCATCGATACGAACGGGTCGTGTGTCGGTATAGATCGTGCTCGTTATTGTTTCATAGAGACATTTACTGGATTTATTGGCTACGGACTGGACATGTCATGGATTTGACTCGGATAACATCATTGGGCGGGGAGGACAGTCACTAGAGGTAGGGACTATTATTTGTTTTGATGATGGCAGTTAGCGACTCGAACGAGCTCCGATGTCCGTGTACTCTTATTCGGAGAGCCTCAGCTTATGAAAATTGTCATCATAAGTATTTATATAGTTGATAGCGCGTCCCTGGACTTTGTGTGTATTATTTTTATATACTGGCATGTTCCTATGTATCATGTTGCTTCCTCTAAGGACATGGTTTCCCTTCCAGGTTTAGGCGGTTCAGCTTATCCGGATGAGTACAGACCGGGACATGACGCAGTTGTTGAGGACGAGGAGATCCTATCATGCAAGCTCATCCGATTTGGGTAGGTTTTTGCATTGGATTCAGTCATCTTGCTTAAGGATTGAGTCTAGTTATATAATTACTTTCCGCTTCTTTCTTTTAGTAGTGGATCTGTCTCTACCTACCTAGTTAGATTATTGTTATGCATCTATATATTTCTATATTATGGCTACATAGTACTCGCATTCAGACTATTTTTTTTTTCATATCTATGGATGAGATTAGATTTATGCCTGTGACTTATTGATATTTAGTGTGGATTGAAGTTCACTAGTAGCTTTACAACGTACATACTATTTAGGAACCTATTAGATTAGAAATCTCCAAATATGTTTTAGTTTGTCGTTCTTCACATAGCCTTGTCCCATGTATTTTGGGACTGAAACGTGACAGTATCTCTAACCTTAGGTTTGCAGGGACGAAATTGCTTGCTCCTAAAGTATGAACATTGTCATCTAATCCCTTGTTTTATAGGACAGGCTCTGCCGCTTAAAACTAAGTTCCTTTATTAAGCAGATCATGTTGCTTATGTGACTAAATTATTGTCCTAAAGAATTCAAAATTGTCCCTAAGATGAATTACTATGAGAGAGAGAGAGAGAGAGAGAGAGAGAGAGAGAGAGAATGAGATATGGAATGCTATGCTTGATAAAGTAGTAGTTAAGAAATGGATTGTTGGTTTTGAACTTGGTTAAGGAATAGTTTTCAAAAACGGAATAATGAAACATTATTGGTTAATATGGTTTATTGACATTGACATGAAATGAAAATAATGAGAGAATATAATGATCATATGTTGTTAATAATGCTTTTATTCACATGACTTGTGCTTGATCAACGGTGCGGATGAACGAAAAGCTAGCAGGGGTTGGGTGGAGCCACTGGGAGTCCACCACATGGGTGCGGATCAACGGTGGTCACGCCACGGGCGGTCAAAAAAAGTATTTCTGAAAGAAAATTACTAAGACAGACCAGATCGTAATTGATTGCAACATGCATGCTTCATCTTCTAGCTAATTCTTGGCCACATTCTTGCACCCCAACATACTGCCCTGATTCTTCGTCTAAGTTGTATCTATTTCAAGATCTCTCCTATGGCTGACTCTTACGTGAGTATTTGGTCCATATTTGTCTCGCATGCATGATGCATCCGGCCAGTTAAGCTTAATTGGCAGTGTAAAGCATATGAATGCATTAAGATGTGTAGTTAATTATGTTAGTACTCAATTCATGAATGATCATCTTGGAGTTTGTGTAATTATTAAGAATGATATCTCCATTTCTTTGTAGCTATGAAATGATATCGCAATCCATTGGGGGGGGGGGGGGGGGGGGGGGGGGGGGGGGGTGGGGGGGGGGGATTTGAGGTGCAAACCCTATATATATAGATTGAAATATATATATATACTAGTCATAACCCGTGCCCATAGGGCATGGTTCATTTAAGGTATTCCTTCTCAAAATCTTGGACCCCCAATTTTAAACGAACAATAATAATTTTGAGGTCCCCATCAAAATATTAAATCCCAACCACTGCTGGATGTGAATTTTATTTGGATTTCCCATAAAACTCCACTCTCAATAATGCTCATCCACAACCATTATGAGGTCCCCATCAAAATATTAAATCCCAACCATCAAAATATTAAATCCCCATCTTTGGATTCCCCATAAAATCACACTCCCAATAATGCTCTTCCCCATAAAACCCCACTCCCAATAATGCTCTTCCCCATAAAACCCCACAACCGTTGATTCACCAAGATTAAATCCCAACCACTCTTTATCTTGGCACAGTCAGCCCTAGGATTCAAAAACCTTTGTGTTTTGTATAATAGATATATAACACATGCCATGCCATGCCATGCCAGTAGATGATGATAGATCGATCAACCACAGGAGAGGAGAGGAGAGGCAGTAGTCTAGTAGACAAGTTGTGTAATTATTGTTCTACCTGTTGCCACTGTTTCCAATACGATAAGCTGACTTACGAAAGTAAAAGGAATCGATTTCCAACAAGTAGTTAAATTTAACTCAAAGCCACATGCTTCTCTGTATTAGAGCTCTCTTTCCTCAAGAACCAATCACGTACGTACGCATCGTCAGTCATCTACATACATATATACTTAGAGTATCTCCAACCCTATTGTCTTGTTAAGTGTTGTGAATCTTAGGTGGCGCCTATGTGGTATGAGCCACAAGACAATATCTTGTTTATGTGGCAAAATTATATCTCAAAAGACAATGAGATAGAAAAACTCTCTCCAATACAAAAGTATTGAGAAACAATAAAAAGTATTTTTTCCAACTTCCAAGACAACTTTTAAGACAACTACTCATCTTCTTTCTTTTTTCTAATATTTTTTATTCATAATTGATGACATGGAAGAGAAGACATTGTCAAGTGCATTGTCTAGAACAAGACAATCAACTTCACAATGTCTTCTTTAATTTTTTTCACATAAGCTTCACGATTGACTTGACAATTGCATTGGAGAAGAACTTTTGAATAAAATTTTGTCATTCCTATGTGGCATTAATTTTTTTCCAAAGTCACAATAGGGTTGGAGATGCTCTTAGTTGACCATAGCTTAGGTTAATCTCCGGGGACCAGAACATTATATGCACGATTAGACCTGTAAATGGACCGGATTTGGAGCGGATCGACCTAAATCCGGATCCGTTTAAATTTAGAAAATTTCGATCCAAATCCAATCCATTATCCGCTGGATCATTGATGACACAATCCAAATCCATATCCGATGGATTAATGGATATCTGATCCGTTACCTTGATCCGTTTATAACAAATAATTTCAAAAAAATCTATCAAAATGACGATTTCATCAAAATTTGAATTACATGATGACCAAAATATTTCTTAAACCGATAATCAAATATAACTAAAATACTAAGTCTCCAACCATACTTAATTGATGTTTTTGGATAAGACTTAAGAGTACAAAAGGAAACCAAATATCTGTATCACTGTACCTAGAAAAAATGTTTAGGTATCCTAAATTCCTAATACAACTGTTTAAATTTTAAAATTATAATATATTTAATATATTTAATATTTAATTAATGGATTTGGATTATTAATGGATTGGATCAACCTAAATCCATATCCAATCCAACTAATAAATGGATTAATGGATTTGGATCATTAATGGATTAACGGATCAAATTTTCAATCCAAATCCGTTTAAAAGCCATGGATCTGAAGCGGATCAGGATCAAAATACGGTCCATTTACAGGTCTATGCACGATAGTGTACTATTGTAAGTGCTTTTGAACTTGTCTTGTGTTATATTGCACTGTGTAGCTAGTCTAGCTAAGCTCAAACTGAAAGAAATCTGTAGCGCGTGAAAATGTGATAAACATTATACAAAATACCATTAATAATATACACACTGCATTTATATCACTAAAAATTTCGCAAGAATTATATTAGTGATTATGTGTTATTTGCTTGCCATCTCACTCACTAGTCAGCAGGGGCGGCCCTGGCCCAGGGTAGGCCGGACAACGGCCCAGGACCTCCTGACGAAAGGGGGCACCAACACGAAACTGTTTATAATAGAACTAGTATGTATCATGCCCTTTTTTTTTAAACAAAATGTATTGTGGTGTAGTGGTTATAATGCTATACTTGTACATAAGAGGTCCTTGGTTCAAATCTTGACTATGATTTTTTTTTTTTTTTTTTACATTATGTATGAGGGTCCATTTTGAAAGTTTTGCCTCGGGCCCCCAATTGCTCAGGGCCGGCCCTGTTAGTCAGTGAATCTTAAGGTTCATGCATGGAACATATATAATTCATTTAGAATTTCATAATTAATTTGGCGATCGTGACTAACCAACTAATTAATTTAAATTGTGGTTAATAAATGTTATCTAAACGGTGCAAGTTCCTACCTACTTAACAATTAATTAACAGAATATTTTCCATCCTCCAGACTGTTTTTCTTGGGAAGCTGAAGTACCTAGAGTTTCTGGCTGCCTATGGCTGTGGGTATTATATACAAAAGAGCGTTGACTATATATTATTACAAATATAATCTATTCTATTATATAATGTCAAAATTAGGCTTCACCGTAAAAGTTTTCTTTCCAAAAATATTATTTATTATATTTACTAATTAAAAAGATTAATTAAAATTAATATAAGATATCTAGGTAAATACACGAGTTGTCCTTTGATATTCCTAATTACAACAACTCTTAAATGGATTGAGTATCTAAAAATGAGATATTAAAAAATGAATTTTGTTTAGCATCATAGTAAATACGTGCAACACACGTGCATAACTAGAGGCCATCGACCATTGTATCGAACGGATGTCCGTGCGGGTCCCACCTGGTCTCCCGATCAGATGGCGTAGGGGGGCGGAACTTTTACAGATCTCTGCGGACGAGACTTTTGATTCGCACTCTATATATAAACTTTTTCTGTATAAGAATGAACATTAATAAACATATTGATATTTAATGCGTACGGTTGAATAGAGTACAAGTAGATATATTTGTTTGGAGCAAGTAGCCTGGAACACAACACGTAGGCAGTCTAAGTAGAGTGACAGATTTTCCCTGACATAAAGTAAATTTGTTGTGGCCAGCACGCAAAGCAGGGATCATATATATATATATTACTCAAAGACTCGACTACACTCGATCGATCGCTACTGGAGATGGAGATGATATATGGGACTGACTGATCATTTTCCGTATTCAATTCTATCTTTGCTGGTGCCAACAACACGTCAATATCAGGGTGGGTGCATGGCCAATTGCTCTAGATCGATAAGCTAAGCTAGCTGCGATTGTGCCAACATGCAGTTCAACTATACTACTACTTATTCACGTATGCAGTTCATACATCACTATCAACGGGATTGTAGTTTATGAATATAAGTGCGTGAATAGTTGAGAGTTGTATGCCAATAATTCAAAATTACTAAGGGCATCACACAATCTCATATGCTAGGGGATAACACACTTAAGTGAAGAAATAGTTAGAGGACAATATATAGCATTTCAAACATCCAAATTTTTTTCTCATACAACTTTTTAATCTTCCTCTTCCAAATATATTATATATATTATTTTCTTCTGTTTATATACTCATTAGAAAATTATAATTAAAACTACTAGTACCTAAAATAGTATAATACCATACATTTTCCTTTGTCTTTTGCTTTTCTGGCTTGTGATACTCCTTAATTCCTGAAAGTGGTGGTTGCTTCTCGAAGTTGATTAGGTGAGTTTTTTAATTCAAATTATCCGTATATTTTGTGTATGAGTTGTTTTGTGACAATATTTTCTTGTATGACATTACAATAGGCAATGATATAATCTTGCTTTGGAATGATTTTGTCTATATATATATATGAGCATATAGGTGTAAAAAAAAAATTCCTGTTAGAAAACTTTCAGAACCATTCTTCATTAATGAATTATCAACTATGCATTGGATTAGTTTAAAAGTCGCTACTTAAAATCATTCAAAATCTGTTCGGTTACCGGTAGTTTAAAAATATATCACGATTACCTGCAAGTCGATAATTGTGGGGAGGTGGAGCAAGCTAGATATCCATTAACACAAATATTTTTACCGCCCATGGCAAGAGTTTTGAACTTCTCTTTCTCTCTGTCTGTCTGTTTCTCTGTTTCCTCTTTGATAATGAACCTCTTGATTGTGCTGTGAACATATTGTAATATAATATATATGATAATGATTGATTCTGTACAAAAAATGTGTACAGGAATGAGTATTGTTAATTTGTTACTAAATGGGGTTATGGACTCACATTTCTTCATTAAAAAAAAGAGAAGGTTGCAGCAACTGCGTTTGGTACGTCTTTGATGATTCTATTATTGATGAGTTTGGGTGACATAACATTAATGCCACTGCCGTGAACAATGTACAGAGCCACAACGACAATGGATTGATAGATGTGATATCTCAAAGACACTCTAGCTAATTGATCCAATCCATCCTCGTCCACCCACCACCTTCTTCCCCTTCCTTGATTCAATCCGCCTTTCCTTTCCTTCCTAGCTAACCCTATATATATATATATATATATATATATACACTCACTCCTCTCCTCTCTCACTTTCATTTGCACCAACAACAAAAACAAGAGAGAGAGAGAGAGAGAGAGTGTGTGTATATGTCATATATATATATATATATATATAATGGCTTTTTTCCCTATGATTAATCTGCTGAAGACAGCAGCTCAATACTGGCCCTTCTCTTGCTACAGAGCTGCTAGGAAAATCAGGAACTATGTCTCCTTCCTTCACAGATCAAGACCAGCAACCTGCCCATCTGTAGCCTGGTGCAGCACACTAGTACCTGCAGCTGATGAAGGAGGAGCTGGAGGAGGAGGAGGAGAGGCCAGTACCATAGTGGTCTCTGACTTCTGTTGCTCTCTCCTCAGGGGGACATCAAACAGTATAAGCACCCCTTTCCCTTACCTGATGCTCGTTGCGTTCGAAGGCGGCAGCCTCCTCAGGGCCCTCCTGCTGCTCCTCTCCTATCCGCTCCTCTGCGCAATCGGATACATGTCCCAACAACTCATCAGTATCAAGATCATGGTCTTCATCACTTTCTGCGGCTTGAAAGTGAAGGATATGGACCTCGTCGCCAGGGCGGTGCTGCCCAAGTTCTACCTAGACAACCTCCACCCCAATGCCTATCATGAGCTGGCAGCGCTCATCATGGGAGCTGCAAGTGCAAGGGTGGTGGTGTTGAGCACTAGCCTGCCTAGAGTCATGGTGGCAGGCTTCCTCAAGGAGTACTTGGGTGTCGATGCAGAGGTGGTGGGGATTGACCTCAAGGTGATCGAGGCCGAGGGAGGGTCCTACTTTACTGGACTGCTGCTCTCCTCTGCCGGCTCAACTCATGATCATGTGGGATCAAGCTACAACAAGCATGTCGACCACCTCCCCCATTCCAAGGTTTGCTAACCCTACCTTCCTTCCTACCTAGGATTAATATCGAAAATGATATTTTGCCTGCGGTTCGTAACCGCGGACGTGACCGTCGGCCGACGTGGCGGCCGGCCATTGCCCCCCCCCATGTCTCATATTAATTTTAATTAATCTTTTTAATTAGTAAATATAATAAATAATATTTTTGGAATATATATATATATATATATATATATATATATGCTACTAATGAAATCACTAAATTTATTTAGCGAGAAGAAAAAATAAACAATAACCATGCATTAAATAATATAACTGGGTCTACTCTACTCTTCCACATATATGTATCTGAATATTTCTTGTTAGTTTTAAGTGTATTTTTATTCTTTCACACGAGGGACCTAGACAAAAATCTTACTTGACTTGGAAATTTAATTTGTCCAAAATGAAGAGATATAGGGATCTAATTATAAGTCCTAGCTAAAATAAGAAATATAAATACTATTTTCAAGTATCCCTCTCCTTATGTGACAGCTTAACAACTGAATTGGCAGCTCACAAGTCAAATTCTAAAAAATAAAATTATCATTACAATTAATATTAAAATTAATATTAAAATTAATATAAATATTAAATTAATATTAACATTTGAAATGAGATTAATATTAATATTAAAATTAATATTAAAATTAACATGAATACTAATATAAAAAAATTAGGTAGTTAAAAGTATGGCCCATAGAATAAATGCACGACTCAAATCTAATCTCTTTTTTTCGAACCAACGCTTATTAAAAGTATGGCCCATAGGTTGAGCACTTGTTTGACTCAGATTACATGGCAGTAGGAAATTAAATGAGGCTAATGTTCTCCCATCCCATTCTCAAGATCCTGGTCTCGCTTTTTCTTCCTAGAGAATTCATGATGTACAACTACTCACTTTTTAATATGTCGATGACATATGAAATAGGACAGCATGTCAAGTCATCAAAATCTGCTATAATTAATATTACAGCTATTTTGGCTACAACTGTAAAAATTGGATTATTACTGTCACTTTTGTTATCATAATAATTCCAGTTGTTGCTAGTTGTCCAGTTGCAACACTGTTTTAAAAATCGGACAGAATCCGTCGGTTGAATCGGTCACCCATGATCGAACCAGTAGTGTTTCTAGGTTGATTTAAACATCGATCCACTGTTATAATATATTCAATGTAAAATTGTAAGTCTAAATAACTAAGATAACTAGTTCAGGTCGAATTAACCTACTGGTTGGATAGTTTTGACCCAATCCACAGTTCGGACCAGGTCCATCCCCGGTATGACAATGAGTTGCAATGAGGTGAGTATAGGGTTGCTAAACAAATGCAATCAAACAGTGACACATAGGTACGTGTGAATAATGCTTCTAACCAACAACAATTAATCATAACAACACTACGTACAACCAAACAAATAGTTACTAAGAAGTATTATTATATGTTTGAGTAACTTTTCTATGAATTATTGCAGGAAGTTTACAAAGAAGAGATGAGCACATTAACAAGAGGAGACAAGTACCCAAAACCCTTGATCTTCCACGACAGTAGACTGGCCTTCCTCCCAACCCCTCTCTCCACCTTGGCCCTCTTCCTCTTCCTCCCTCTCCTCATCCCCCTCTCCGTCGCCCGCATCTTCCTCGGCATCGTTCCTCCTTACAAACTCATCTTCCCCATCGCCGCCCTCACCGGCACCCGCTTTCGTGTACACGGACACCTCTCTTCTGATCATCATGACCAAAGCAGTAGTACCTCAACATTAATGTCGACCAAAAAAGAAAAGAAAGGAGTACTATATGTCTGCAACCACCGCACCCTCCTCGACCCCGTCATGCTTGCCACCGCTCTCCGCCGCCCCGTACCTGCCGTCACCTACAGTGTCAGCCCCCTGTCCGAAGCCATCGCACCAATGCGCACCGTGCGACTGACGCGTAACCGGGAAACCGATGCAAAGACGATGGTGAAACTATTGGAGGAAGGAGACCTGACCCTCTGTCCCGAAGGAACGACCTGTCGCGAGCCCTACTTGCTACGGTTCAGCCCTTTGTTTGCCGAGGTGGCAGAAAAGATCGTGCCTGTAGCGATGGACGCGCATGGGGGCTGGTTCTACGGAACGACGGCTAGTGGATCCAAGTCGCTGGACCCGCTCATCTTCTTCATGAACCCCACGCCGACTTATCGGGTTCGGGTACTGGAGCAGCTGCCGGAGGAATTGACCTGCGCCGGTGGTGGGCGGAGCGGGTCGGAAGTGGCTAACCGAATCCAGAAGCAGCTAGGGGAGGCGTTAGGGTTCGAGTGCACCAGCTTCACGAGGAAGGACAAGTACATGATGCTAGCTGGGAATGAAGGAGGGGTAGTCATCAGGATGCAGCAGCCAGCCTAAGTAGCTAGCTAGTAGTGCATGCTTCTAATTACTATATATATCACTAAGAATTCTTATTTCATCCATATATCCATTGCATGGTCGTCGTTGCTTGTGAGAGTCCATGCACCAACATTATATATGGTTTCAAAACCGCAACAAATTTATTAATGTTCCTCTATTTGTATATTTTCAAAGAAATGTTTGATTTTGCTCATGCAATGCCTGTTGCTCTCTCTTAATTTGTACATTCATTCTCTGTTGTAGAATTTGATGGCTTGGAAGAAAATGCAAATGCTGTGTGTTTGGAAATGTATATTTCAAATGGATGTTCTCTTGCTTCATAATCTACATTAATTTCATTTGTGTTATATATATTGTATAACTGTAAGAAAATTATTAAAAACAAACAATTCTGATCATGCGAAATTGTTGGGAAATATTGTTATTTATGTACCCTTTTTTTTGTGAATTTATTCTCACACTTTAACTTAATGTTGTTTAGAGTTGAATGAAGTTCCTACTAGTTTGGGTTCGGATCGTTGAGCATTTCCAAATACAATATATCACTTTCTTTTCCAAATTCCTAAGCATTTCCAAATATCGGAAAAAAAATAGAAATTGTAATTTTTCAAAGAAAATGAAATGCCAAGAAATTTATCTCCTTTCCATTCCTTTTTGCAAACCAAACGAGGCATGAGGGTAATATTTGATTGCATGAGCTTATATAGGAGAAATTATTTTATGTGCCAGCTCACCTTACATCCTTCATTCTCAGTCGTTAGATTGTATTGTATGTGAATGTGTGCATACATGTATTTCCATTCAAAGCATGATGGAATTTGGAAGTACATGAACAGACACTCATGGGTTACTGGCCAAAGTCATTTTTCTGCAATCTAATGGACCATGCGAGTCGAGTTTCGGGGAGAGACGAGACATGTTGGATTATATCTCATTTTCGGTTGAACGTTTAAATTAAGGTGGTGAAAATGGAGCTGATAATTTAGTTCCACGTCGGATAGAAAGTTGGACCATGTGTTGACTTAGCCACTAAACGGGTATACATCTCACGACATATGTCATCTTTGATGAGCATTCTTCCCAGCTAAAGATCTAGCCGAGCACACCACATCTCGAAGAACAATTCCTCCTGCACGTAAACCACTGATAATTCCTAGTTCAGTTATGTCAAGTAATTTATTATCATAAACGACGGCTGACCACGCGGCCCGTCGTGCGGCGCCCTATGGGCGTCGGGATGACGTCGTAAGGGTGTCGTGCGCATAGAACGGGTGGCTGGGCGGCATCAGCTGTCGTAGGCATCGTGAAGACGTCGGGGAGCCTTCGGCATCGTTGTCACGCCCCAGTACCGAAATACGGAGACGGACTAGGCCAGCTACTCCATATGAGGTATACAAACGTCATACGACGATCGTGGTTGTCAAGAGACAAGGGGGGTGCATGCTAAATTCAAGTCTCCTATGGTCTCACAGAGCATCTATGTCTCAATCATTCAAAGCAAGAAAATATCAATTAATGAACATATGAGATAAAGCAGTAAGGCGTCCCCGACGCTTCATCAAAATGATCATGGGGATCTAGCTTTATAAGTTAGCTAGTCCAGAGAGTCATAGGTACATAATTGTATTCAGCTGCAGTCTGATTTAATTACAAATTATGCAAAAGATAAAATATCCAGATTAGCCGGCTAAACAGGTGTCGGTGGCTAAACGCCAGAACATAAGTAAAGATACTAGAGTGGTGGAGAAGAAATCCACTCGAGTCCCCCGCCAGCCATGCTCCTAGTATGTACCATTGACGTCACGAAGGAAGGTCGGATCCTCAGGCTCTGCTACGTGATCTGGCCAAACAAAACCAACGAGGTCAGCACCGAATAGCAAGTACCGCAAGTAAGCACAAAGAGTTAAGATAAAATCCAAGCATAAAAAATTATACTAGTAATAATAAAAGCTTCTGGTCGTAACCTCGGTCCACAGCCTGTCCTAGCACGATAGACCAACCCAACAACCAAACAAGGACATGGATTGGACCACGCACCATGACAGTCTATGTCCCTCGGCTACTAATGGAAGGCACAAGGCACAGTCAAGTCATTTTTCAAGCGGCCATTCATTCCTGCGACTTTCTATATTTGGCGGAAGTTATCCCCGCGATACTGATTAAAAGGAATCCTCAGATCGTGTCAACCCAGCAGGGCTAGCCAAACCATTAAACATATAGCACATTGATTATGCACAGGTCCCCCGGAGGGCTACCGCGCTAAAATATATACACATAGCTCGTAGAAGTCGGATAAAGCCATCCGCTATAGGCGAATGAAACCCTATCCGTGGCGGCCAACCCGACACGTCAGGACTGGACCTGGGGTGGCTAGTATGGCACGATCTCGGGATTCTTTCCACCCAATGTATCTACCAAGTTAGTTGCCTAGTTAATCCCAAGGTTATCCTCGGAGTTCACATGTCGTGGTCACATGTTCACTCTCCTAGACGTCGTACATTGTACGAGTACCCCGAGAAGGGATCTGTACTGGCTCATGGAGTCAAACGTATGTACCCTCTTCTTGGTGTAATGCAACACACAATATATACCACGTTATTGCTACCAACCATTCGCTATGTAAATGCTGGACTCTTGGAGGTACTGGCAGGTATCACATAGGAACACTTAGCACATAGGATATCACATCGGTGCTCACATAGATTGTACCTTAGTACACACATAGGGTTATTCAGCATACGCATAGGTAGTCAGATCAGGAATGAGGACCAAGACACAAGAGGAAAGAGAACAAGAAGGCACTACGCACTTAGGGTATGAAGCGCTCGCAAGTCATGAAGTGGCCCTAACGGCGCACGGGCAATGTGCAAGGTAAAAGGTGCACAAGGTGCCAAAGTCACATATGAATTCTGGTTAAAGTGAGACATGAAGATTCTTGAAGCCAAGACAAAGATCTACAACTTTCATGTTGGGAGTTGGAAGAAATTCTGGCCACAAATCAGCCAAATAGGACATAAAACAGCCAAAAACAGCCAAAATAGGTACTATGCGGCATTCTGCGACACTATGCAGCCTTCTGCGGCATTATGCGACCTTCTGCGGCACTATTCATCCATGTGGCACTATTCATTTCTGCGACACTATTCATTCCATGCGGCACTATGCATCCATGCGGCATTATTTCCTGCAGCACTATGCATCCATGCGGCAATATTCATTCCTGCGGCACTATTCATCGTCCCTGCCAGAATCAGCACAGACGAACATAGAAGATGTCCAAATATTATTTTGGCCATAACTTCCTCAAAACAAGTCGAAATCTAACTTTTCAAAGGTCAAAATGGGGTAGAACGAAATTCTCTACTACATGGAACAATTAGTTTTTGCAAAAGAACAAATTTGATAGATCAAAACCATGGAAACCCATAAAGAAAACCCTACTTTACAAAGTTAGATCTACATAAAAATGTCCATCAAAAGTAAAAACACCAAGATCTAAACTTGTAGAGATTTAAGAGATGAACATTTTAGACTAAAAATTTGTAAGAAATTAAACATCAAAGAAAAATAAATACAATCTCTCCTCTTTGAGCAAGTTGGTACTTGCCTAGGTAGGTGGAAGAAGTAAAATGAAAGTTATGAGGAGAGAGAGAGAATGATGGGAATATATACATCATGAACGAAGTTGAACCAAGTTGGTTCATGATGAACCAAAATAAACCAAAACTTAGGCTTAAGCTGAAAATAAGTTACAGAAATATAATTACCAGATAATTATGAAAACTGAACATAGAGATACTGCGTAAAAAAAAAAAATAAATGCAGGCAGGCAGTTCACGTATTAAAATACATATTCCGGGACCGAGGAGTGACAGTCGTGGGCGAAGCGAGGCGTTGAGTTGCCGGCGTCGAAAGACGTCGTGTCACACCCCAGAACCAGAATACTGGAGAGCGGGAGAATAACTCAGCCAGCTACGTATTACGGGTAGATGAATACCGTATAATACGATCAATGCTGTCTAATACGACGAGGGGGTGCATACTACATAAAAATCTCACTATGGTCACTTTCCATCTATTGTCTCAATCATTTAAACAAGAAACAGAAGTAGAGAACATGTGAGATAAATCAGTAAGGCGTCCCAAACGCTCAGTCAAAATGTTCTTGATATCTGGCTTTACAAAACACAGCCAGATGATGTAGTAAGTATACACAATTGTTATCAGCTGCAGCCTGACTTAGTTACAATTATGCAAAAGTAGGTACAAGACAATCCGACTAACATGTCGGTGCTAAACGGCAAAAGTATAAAGTAATTCACAAAACGAGCGGGGAAGTAAGAAATCCACTCGAGACCTCCTGCGATCATCCCTCTAGTATTGACCATCTTGGAGGTAGAAGCTGGATCCTCGGAGACCGGTTCTAAATCTGGCCATGCAAAACCAGAGAGGTTAGACCTCTAATAGCAAGTACCGCAAGGGAGCACGATTATGAGGAATGAAGCCAGTAGGAAGAGAATATGGTAATAGATCTCTGCTATCTACCAAGATTCACATAACATCACGACACTTCGAACCAACCTCCCAACCAAACAAGGACAGAAGTTGGTCCGTCATGTCCTGACATTCTGATCATCTCAGTTAGGTAACAGAGTAGGTACAGTACACAAACAAATCAATTTAAACGGCCATGCAACTACTACGGCTTGCTACTGTGAGTTCCAAGTTATCCTGGAATTATGCAATAAAGGATTCCTCAGTTCTTACTATGCGCAAGCAAGGCTAGTCTATCCAGTCAATCAATTGCGCCAATCATGAATTTAGACGAGTCCCAGCGGGACGCTCGTTGTTAATATACCATGTACAATTAAATAATATAAGCAGATACCGTTCCCTGCCCGTGTGGCAGATTTGCAGTATCTGTGGGAACCAGCTGGCCTGTCGGGCACTTAATAGTCCCAAGAGGGCTGCTGTAATGCCCCGTTCCGCACGGTGCATTACGCTGAAGCGTTGACTCAACGAGTCGCGTTGACTCAACGAGTCGCGTTGACCGAATGAAATGTATCGATGCGAATCGATATGAGAGTTACGTTGTCCCGAGCAACGCATCGAACTAAGTCGATGCGAAGAGTTGCCTTGTCCCGAAAGAATGCATCGAGTTGAATCAATGCGAAGCGCCGCTTTGCCCCGAAGGATGAGTGCGTTGAATCGGCTCGAAGATTCTAAGAAATCGAATCGACCAAGGCGCAAGTCCAAATCGTTGCAAGTATTGATTTTAGTTGGTTTCGTGTGCAGGTTATACTTTGACGGGAAAATATTAGAGGTCGATCTTTTGACATATTTAGTAAGGGGGCCGCGAAATCAAATCGTCGCCTTGCGACGGGCCGAGACTTGGGCACGCTAAGGCAAATCGGACGTATAACTCAATGAAGCACGAAGTGCTCGAATGGCTAAGTCAGGAGAGTGGTCGTGCAACAAAGTTATGAAATCGAGCCGCATCGGCTCGACAAAACGACGAAGGCGAATCGACTCCAGGTGGGAGGATTGACTTCTTTTTACTCCTTCATTCGATAAGTCAAATATATCATTGTATGCTAAAAGTTAACCTATCGACGCCACGGACGTGGTCCGATCGGAGATAAATCATAGTGTGAGTCGAACACTAAGTTAGAACAATTGAAATGAAACGTGCATCAATATACACGAGTCGCTATGGGACATTAGATATCGCTAAGGCGAGCGCCTCAGTGCGCAAGCCGCAAGAACATGGGATAACTGTAATCGGCGAGTGCCTTAGTGCACGAACCATACCGTGCCTTTGCTGCACGAGTTAGACGGCTAGAACATTGGAAGACAATAGGCGAGCGCCCTAGCGCGCAAGCCCCGAACATTGAATGCTAAGTTATAGAACAGGAAAATACGGTCGAAACGTGCCTACGTGCACGGGATAATAAAAAGATGGCTTCGTTGCGAGAGAATACAGTTGTGGCATGAATGTGGCGGAACTGTCGGATATGACATGGTGCCTCGAAAGGTGTTCGAGACCTTCGGATCGTTCGGTTGACGAGCATTGAGTTGAGGCACGATGCCATTGAATCATTGAAACGAAGTATGAAATGTGAGAACATAGAAAGTTAACGGAAGAAATACGAGATGATAAAGTCTGAGTCTTGGACTCAAGGCTATGCTTGGTTGTTTGAATGATAGTGCGTTGCATGGTCGAATGGAATGGGCTTGAGATAATTGCGATGATATCTTCCGTGCACGGAACGTTCCCTCCGAACGGGCGCACCGGGACACCGGGACCGTTCGGCCTAGGAGGGATGTAATCTTTGATAGGCGCACATTAGCGAAGTCCGATTAGCACTCGGTCGTAAATGTGAGAAGCCGCAAATGATGGTAGGCACGCGGTAAGTTTCGGTTGTTGGAATAGCAACCCAACCCGTGAAACGCCGGGCTACCCAAACAAAAGAGAGAAAAGAATGAGAGAAAAGAAAGTAAGGAAAGATAAAAGAGAAACTCCTTTAGTCCATTCCGGCGCGGATACGCCCACGACCTTCATATAGTTAAGGAACGATGGGTTGAAAGTGTAGGCACATATGTGTCCCGCACGTATAGATCATGCTTAGAGATGCACATAAAACATGACAGGGAAGGAATGCGGCGTATTCACCTTGCGTCAGTGCAAGAGCGAGTGCGTCGACTTGGTAAGAAGTCGCGCCACGAATCAAACACGAGTTTGCTTGTTTGCTTGCCTATTCAATTCGATAACATGCTGCTATGCTAACATGCTTTACGTTTCGAAGATGCCATGAAATTGACCCTAAGGAGAACATAGCAAGATCATAAGCTAAGTTGCATGATTCAACATAAATATTAAAATGTCGGTTTGGAAAGATGATCTTTGCTTCAGTACATGCGAGGACGAACGTACTGATTTTTCACCAGCTTCATGCAGGGTGCAGGGAATGGATTACTCGCGGCGAAGCGTTGCTTGAACGTGTTAAGGCTTGGAATGCCGAAGCGCATTGAAGTGTGCTATCGCATTGACGCTCGGACTACGCAGCTGGATTGATGCGGTCGAGATATAGAAGGCATGATGTATGGAACGGCAAAATCCTTTGTGGTCAAGAGAGAACCTGAGTGTTGTAGCCAATCTGGCATATATTGTTAGGCTATCGAAAGCCTTTGTAATCTCAGTTTCGGATATCAATAAAGAGAATTGTTTCGTATACTCTGTTTTCCATTCGTTGTTAAATCGAATCAAAAGATAACCATTTGAGAACTTGTCATCTTGCCTTGCACGAGCGCAACTCCAGGCTCGTGCGGCATCACGACCCCTGCGAGGACGATGATTCGGGTGATTCCGGGTCGGGGCGTGACAAATTGGTATCAGAGCTCTAGGCTCAATTTCCTCTGGACGCTGGCTTCATTACAATTCAAGAAGTTGCCCACCACCACTTGATATCACTCTTGACTCTACTCGATGCCGCACTGGATGTTCCATACAATAAGTCTAATACAAATCGTGAAATTTTGCCGCATGTGTTTTGGAAATTTCATGATGTTTGCTAAGAAAGTCGCGGAGGGTATATTGCATTGAATACAAACGAGCCGTAAAAATGTTAGTTGCTGCAAGCGCAACAAATTGTGAAATACGATTTGAGATGTTGTCGTAATGTAACATATTGAATGAGAAATAAAATGATGCACGAAGTGCAGCGAGTTAATGTGAATATGCGTTAAAATGAAAGTGAGAAGTGATAAGCCAATACCGAATGTGTTAAAACGGATTGTGCATTGACTTGGAAAGTCGAGAGTAATTTGTTGCACGAGGTGCGGTAAATATCGGAAATGATCGTTGCACGATGTGCAACGCGTATTGAAAGTAAAAATTATTGCACGTGGTGCAACGCATATCAAATTAATCGTTGCACGAAGTGCAAAGGAAATTTGAAATGAATCGTTGTACAAAGTAAAATGAAAGTGTCAGAAATAAATCGTAGCACGATGTGCAACGCGTATCGAAAGTAAAATTTGTTGCACGGGGTGCAACGCATATCAAATAAATTGTTGCACGAGATGCAACATAAGGAAAGAATTGAAATCATAAATTGATAGAACGAATCGTTCGATTGCACACCAAACTTATGTTGGCAAGCGAGAACATTGACCGAATCGTGTCAGATTTTGATAGAATCAAAGTTACGGTTGTGATCAAGCACGATCACTGCGAAAATCGTGAGTCGGAAGAGATTGTCGGTTTATACTAAGTGTAATACGAGGGAAATGGCTTGAATTTCGAGTGGTATATGCCATACCACGTAGGCGATGAATGACTCGATTCCGAGTGGTATATGGTATAGCACTTGTGCGATAAATTTCATCGACACGTTGTGAGAATTGCGGAAGGTTTGTCCGCAACGGACGGGAGAGTACCGAGACTCGATTGGAAATTTGTATGACGGTATGTTGATGCAAGTGATCATTGAAATCGGTTGGGACGATAAGGCGAGACTCGTATCGATGAACAATATGTCGGACGAAAATGATAAGTCGGTCGGACGACCGAGACTAGCGGAACGATTATGCCTTGATGCAATAATCGGATCGATGGGAAAGGGAAACTCGAGCTTACGAATGAGTCGCACGACTTGCGATCTCGATAGGAATGTTGGACGAGGCAAATCGAATCGCACGACTTGCGATGTCGATAGGAATGTTCGGCTAGGCGAATCGAATCGCACGACTTGCGATTTCGATAGAAATATTGGGCGATACAAATTGTAATCGAATAGCACGATGTACGACTTCGGTGAAGAGCTGGTTGACGTGAGTAATCGTGCCTAAGAAATAGTTGGTTACGTTACGGTGACACTCATTTGAGTACGACTGAAAAACACGCGAAACTTAGAGGGCGTGATCGTATAACTCGAGGGTTCGATGTTGGATAATCGGTAACTCAGTTACGCGATCAAAGTATAGCGGGATACGGCGAATCAGAGAACGAGTGGATGCGTATGGAAAAGTTCGTTGCGAACTTGGATGTATACGATGCGAGTTAAGTCGACGTTGAAACGGATTCGAAGTCGACCCACTTGCTATCGAAATTGATATGAACTATCAAGATCGATACGCAAGAAAACGTAAGCACGATGTGAGAATACAAAATGGAGTGCGCCTTGCGCTATCAAAATTTTGTAAGTAATGATACGAGAATGAACGAACTTGGTTGATCGTAAATTTTGTGATTGATCAGGACGAGACTATAAGTCATCGATGATTGTTCGATGCGTATAGCATCTCGTGTGTCGACCCGCGAATAAGATAAACTCGAACTCGATACGAGTAGATGTTTCGTAAATTGCGAAATCATCGACGGTAGTGCATGACTTGATTCGGAGGATAGATGCGCATCAGTTGCGCCGATAGAAATAGTTTTGTCCAAAATTGGGTAGTCGCATAGAATCGTCGGAACGTGATTTGGCTCCGAAATAAGATATAGCATGGTTCGTAGTAAACTGTCCTTCGGTGATGATCCACAGTTATCGAGCGTAGCTTCGGGGCAGCTGACCCTAGAAAACTTGACCGCCAAATCAAATTGAATGCTGCAGACCGTAAGATGACTCATGCGATATCGCATATGAGATTGCACCGATAACAAATATAACACGGTGCATGTTGACGATAAGTCTAGGCGATCGAGAATTGTTGGAACAGCTTTCGATTGAGAATGATATAGTTAGACTTGAGTATTCGTCGGATGAATGCTTGAATGGTTATGTTGGTCGACGATCGAACTTGAAATTCATCAACGAACTTGGTGATTCGGATAGGCGAGTACGAGAATCGTGCTATGCACGAGAGAGAAATGATAAGGGAATGACTTATGAGGCATGTCGTTAGATTCGGATTCACCTTGCAATTGAGCTTGCGTGAATCGAACTTATATTCGATGTTGCGAGATGGATAAGTTGGGAATTTGGCTAGTGAATTCCTACTCGTTAGGAAATCGGATGTAAGATGCATCATAGAGACTTCGTGTCAAGGCGATCGTTGCCTTGAGCACCGTCGTCTTGATATAAACTTTCGTGTCGGATAGATTGTGGCCTTTGTGCAATGTCAATTTAAAGTTGCGTCGGGAGAAGTTAAGCACGGGGACTACGTAAGTAACCTAACGGGCGTAGTCCCGAATTTTGATAAAGAAATCGTATCGAGATAAGTTGCATAAGCAAGACTTCGAAAATAGTTGGGTAGCGACTTCGAACGAAAGGCGTTGCGGAGACTCGTTGTGATTGGATGCGCGACGGCTTGACGCAATGCGTAGAATTGATAGTCCCGATGAAACATACGAAACGAGAAAGGCGATTATGAATCGCGTCGCGTGCAGTGACTTTATTGAATGAATCACGTATGTATCGAATATACGTATGCGATGAAATTTCGAGAACGGTTGCTAAGGATAAGTCCGATCGAGAGTACGAGATGGCAAACATAGGATTGAAATTTATCTGTCAGCTTTGTTCCAATTTGCTACCACTGGAATTGGTCAAGATATATATATCTTCGGGACGCCTTGAATATAGGTATGGATCCAAATCGAGTTGTATACAAAATTCAAATCGAGCTGCAGGGATGACTTTGAAATGTTAATGAAAAGCTTGCACGGTAGTGTGGAATTGAACAACGTTGGTGGGACGAGATCGTGAAACGATCTATAAAATACTTAGTCGGAGTGTTGGTTTTGGTTCGAGGACGAACCTTGTTTTGAGTGGTATATTCTGTAATGCCCCGCTCCGCACGGTGCATTACGCTGAAGCGTTGACTCAACGAGTCGCGTTGACCGAATGAAATGTATCGATGCGAATCGATATGAGAGTTACGTTGTCCCGAGCAACGCATCGAACTAAGTCGATGCGAAGAGTTGCCTTGTCCCGAAAGAATGCATCGAGTTGAATCGATGCGAAGCGCCGCGTTGCCCCGAAGGATGAGTGCGTTGAATCGGCTCGAAGATTCTAAGAAATCGAATCGGCCAAGGCGCAAGTCCAAATCGTTGCAAGTATTGATTTTAGTTGGTTTCGTGTGCAGGTTATACTTTGACGGGAAAATATTAGAGGTCGATCTTTTGACATATTTAGTAAGGGGTCCGCGAAATCAAATCGTCGCCTTGCGACGGGCCGAGACTTGGGCACGCTAAGGCAAATCGAACGTATAACTCAATGAAGCACGAAGTGCTCGAATGGCTAAGTCAGGAGAGTGGTCGTGCAACAAAGTTATGAAATCGAGCCGCATCGGCTCGGCGAAACGACGAAGGCGAATCGACTCCAGGTGGGAGGATTGACTTCTTTTTACTCCTTCATTCGATAAGTCAAATATATCATTGTATGCTAAAAGTTAACCTATCGACGCCACGGACGTGGTCCGATCGGAGATAAATTATAGTGTGAGTCGAACACTAAGTTAGAACAATTGAAATGAAACGTGCATCAATATGCACGAGTCGCTATGGGACATTGGATATCGCTAAGGCGAGCGCCTCAGTGCGCAAGCCGCAAGAACATGGGATAACTGTAATCGGCGAGTGCCTTAGTGCACGAACCATACCGTGCCTTTGCTGCACGAGTTAGACGGCTAGAACATTGGAAGACAATAGGCGAGCGCCCTAGCGCGCAAGCCCCGAACATTGAATGCTAAGTTATAGAACAAGGAAATACGATCGAAACGTGCCTACGTGCACGGGATAATAAAAAGATGGCTTCGTTGCGAGAGAATACAGTTGTGGCATGAATGTGGCGGAACTGTCGGATATGACATGGTGCCTCGAAAGGTGATCGAGACCTTCGGGTCGTTCGGTTGACGAGCATTGAGTTGAGGCACGATGCCATTGAATCATTGAAACGAAGTATGAAACGTGAGAACATAGAAAGTTAACGGAAGAAATACGAGATGATAAAGTCTGAGTCTTGGACTCAAGGCTATGCTTGGTTGTTTGAATGATAGTGCGTTGCATGGTCGAATGGAATAGGCTTGAGATAATTGCGATGATATCTTCCGTGCACGGAACGTTCCCTCCGAACGGGCACACCGGGGCACCGGGACCGTTCGGCCTAGGAGGGATGTAATCTTTGATAGGCGTACATTTGCGAAGTACGATTAGCACTCGGTCGTAAATGTGAGAAGCCGTAAATGACGGTAGGCACGCGGTAAGTTTCGGTTGTTGGGATAGCAACCCAACCCGTGAAACGCCGGGCTACCCAAACAAGAGAGAGAAAAGAAGGAGAGAAAAGAAAGTAAGGAAAGATAAAAGAGAAACTCCTTTAGTCCATTCCGGCGCGGATACGCCAACGACTTTCATATAGTTAAGGAACGATGGGTTGAAAGTGTAGGCACAAATGTGTCCCGCACGCATAGATCCTGCTTAGAGATGCACATAAAACATGACAGGGAAGGAATGCGGCGTATTCACCTTGCGTCAGTGCAAGGGCGAGTGCGTCGACTTGGTAAGAAGTCGCGCCACGAATCAAACACGAGATTGCTTGTTTGCTTGCCTATTCAATTCGATAACATGCTGCTATGCTAACATGCTTTACGTTTCGAAGATGCCATAAAATTGACCCTAAGGAGAACATAGAAAGATCATAAGCTAAGTTGCATGATTCAACATAAATATTAAAATGTCGGTTTGGAAAGATGATCTTTGCTTCAGTACATGCGAGGACGAACGTACTGATTTCCTACCAGCTTCATGCAGGGTGCAGGGAATGGATTGCTCGCGGCGAAGCGTTGCTTGAACGTGTTAAGGCTTGGAATGCCGAAGCGCATTGAAGTGTGCTATCGCATTGACGCTCGGACTACGCAGCTGGATTGATGCGGCCGAGATATAGAAGGCATGATGTATGGAACGGTGAAATCCTTTGTGGGCAAGAGAGAACCTGAGTGTTGTAGCCAATCTGGCATATATTGTTAGGCTATCGAAAGCCTTTGTAATCTCAGTTTCGGATATCAATAAAGAGAATTGTTTCGTATACTCTGTTTTCCATTCGTTGTTAAATCGAATCAAAAGATAACCATTTGAGAACTTGTCATCTTGCCTTGCACGAGCGCAACTCCAGGCTCGTGCGGCATCACGCCTCCTGCGAGGACGATGATTCGGGTGATTCCGGGTCGGGGCGTGACAAATTGGTATCAGAGCTCTAGGCTCAATTTTCTCTGGATGCTGGCTTCATTACAATTCAAAAAGTTGCCCACCACCACTTGATATCACTCTTGACTCTACTCGATGCCGCACTGGATGTTCCATACAATAAGTCTAATACAAATCGTGAAATTTTGTCGCATGTGTTTTGGAAATTTCATGATGTTTGCTAAGAAAGTCGCGAAGGGTATATTGCATTGAATACAAACGAGCCGTAAAAATATTAGTTGCTGCAAGCGCAACAAATTGTGAAATACGATTTGAGATGTTGTCGCAATGTAACATGTTGAATGAGAAATAAAATGATGCACGAAGTGCAGCGAGTTAATGTGAATATGCGTTAAAATGAAAGTGAGAAGTGATAAGCCAATACCGAATGTGTTAAAACGGATTGTGCATTGACTTGGAAAGTCGAGAGTAATTCGTTGCACGAGGTGCGGTAAATGTCGGAAATGATCGTTGCACAATGTGCAACGCGTATTGAAAGTAAAAATTATCGCATGTGGTGCAACGCATATCAAATTAATCGTTGCACGAAGTGCAAAGGAAATTGGAAATGAATCGTTGTACAAAGTGAAATGAAAGTGTCAGAAATAAATCGTAGCACGATGTGCAACGCATATCGAAAGTAAAATTTGTTGCACGGGGTGCAACGCATATCAAATAAATTGTTGCACGAGATACAACATAAGGAATGAATTGAAATCATAAATTGATAGAACGAATCGTTCGGTTGCACACCAAACTTATGTTGGCAAGCGAGAACATTGACCGAATCGTGTCGGATTTTGATAGAATCAAAGTTACGGTTGTGATCAAGCACGATCACTGCGAAAATCGTGAGTCGGAAGAGATTGTCGGTTTATACTAAGTGTAATGCGAGGGAAATGGCTTGAATTTCGAGTGGTATATGCCATACCACGTAGGCGATGAATGACTCGATTCTGAGTGGTATATGGTATAGCACTTGTGCGATAAATTTCATCGACACGTTGTGAGAATTGTGGAAGGTTTGTCCGCAACGGACGGGAGAGTACCGAGACTCGATTGGAAATTTGTATGACGGTATGTTGATGCAAGTGATCATTAAAAATCGGTTGGGACAATAAGGCGAGACTCGTATCGATGAACAATATGTAGGACGAAAATGATAAGTCGGTCGGACGACCGAGACTAGCGGAACGATTATGCCTTGATGCAATAATCGGATCGACGGGAAAGGGAAAACTCGAGCTTACGAATGAGTCGCACGACTTGCGATCTCGATAGGAATGTTGGACGAGGCGAATCGAATCGCACGACTTGCGATCTCGATAGGAATGTTCGGCTAGGCGAATCGAATCGCACGACTTGCGATTTCGATAGAAATGTTGGACGATACAAATTGTAATCGAATAGCATGATGTGCGACTTCGGTGAAGAGCTGGTTGACGTGAGTAATCGTGCTTAAGAAATAGTTGGTTACGTTACGGCGACACTCATTTGAGTACGACTGAAAAACACGCAAAACTTAGAGGGCGTGATCATATAACTCGAGGGTTCGATGTTGGATAATCGGTAACTCAGTTACGCGATCAAAGTATAGCGGGGTGCGGCGAATCAGAGAACGAGTGGATGCGTATGGAAAAGTTCGTTGCGAACTTGGATGTATACGATGCGAGTTAAGTCGACGTTGAAACGGATTCGAAGTCGACCCACTTGCTATCGAAATTGATATGAACTATCAAGATCGATACGCAAGAAAACGTAAGCACGATGTGAGAATACAAAATGGAGTGCGCCTTGCGCTATCAAAATTTTGTAAGTAATGATACGAGAATGAACAAACTTGGTTGATCGTAAATTTTGTGATTGATCAGGACGAGACTATAAGTCATCGATGATTGTTCGATGCGTATAGCATCTCGTGTGTCGACCCGCGAATAAGATAAACTCGAACTCGATACGAGTAGATGTTTCATAAATTGTGAAATCATCGACGGTAGTGCATGACTTGACTCGGAGGATAGATGCGCATCAGTTGCGCCGATAGAAATAGTTTTGTCCGAAATTGGGTAGTCGCATAGAATCGTCGGAACGTGATTTGGCTCCGAAATAAGATATAGCATGGTTCATAGTAAACTGTCCTTCGATGATGATCCACAGTTATCGAGCGTAGCTTCGGGGCAGCTGACCCTAGAAGACTTGACCGCCAAATCAAATTGAATGCTGCAGACCGTAAGATGACCCATGTGATATCGCATATGAGATTGCACCGATAACAAATATAACACGGTGCATGTTGACAATAAGTCTAGGCGATCGAGAATTGTTGGAACAGCTTTCGATTGAGAATGATATAGTTAGACTTGAGTATTCGTCGGATGAATGCTTGAATGGTTATGTTGGTCGACGATCGAACTTGAAATTCATCAACGAACTTGGTGATTCGGATAGACGAGTGCGAGAATCGTGCTATGCACGAGAGAGAAATGATAAGGGAATGACTTATGAGGCATGTCGTTAGATTCGGATTCACCTTGCAATTGAGCTTGCGTGAATCGAACTTATATTCGATGTTACGAGATGGATAAGTTGGGAATTTGGCTAGTGAATTCCTACTCGTTAGGAAATCGGATGTAAGATGCATCGTAGAGACTTCGTGTCAAGGCGATCGTTGCCTTGAGCACCGTCGTCTTGATGTAAACTTTCGTGTCGGATAGATTGTGGCCTTTGTGCAATGTCAATTTAAAGTTGCGTCGGGAGAAGTTAAGCACGGGGACTACGTAAGTAACCTAACGGGCGTAGTCCCGAATATTGATAAAGAAATCGTATCGAGATAAGTTGCATAAGCAAGACTTCGAAAATAGTTGGGTAGCGACTTCGAACGCAAGGCGTTGCGGAGACTCGTTGTGATTGGATGCGCGACGGCTTGACGCAATGCGTAGAATTGATAGTCCCGATGAAACATACGAAACGAGAAAGGCGATTATGAATCGCGTCGCGTGCAGTGACTTTATTGAATGAATCACGTATGTATCGAATATACGTATGCGATGAAATTTCGAGAACGGTTGCTAAGGATAAGTCCGATCGAGAGTACGAGATGGCAAGCATAGGATTGAAATTTACCTGTCAGCTTTGTTCCAATTTGCTACCACTGGAATTGGTCAAGATACATATATCTTCGGGACGCCTTGAATATAGGTATGGATCCAAATCGAGTTGTATACAAAATTCAAATCGAGCTGCAGGGATGACTTTGAAATGTTAATGAAAAGCTTGCACGGTAGTGTGGAATTGAACAACGTTGGTGGGACGAGATTGTGAAACGATCTATAAAACACTTAGTCGGAGTGTTGGTTTTGGTTCGAGGACGAACCTTGTTTTGAGTGGTATATTCTGTAATGCCCCGCTCCGCACGGTGCATTACGCTGAAGCGTTGACTCAACGAGTCGCGTTGACCGAATGAAATGTATCGATGCGAATCGATATGAGAGTTACGTTGTCCCGAGCAACGCATCGAACTAATTCGATGCGAAGAGTTGCCTTGTCCCGAAAGAATGCATCGAGTTGAATCGATGCGAAGCGCCGCGTTGCCCCGAAGGATGAGTGCGTTGAATCGGCTCGAAGATTCTAAGAAATCGAATCGGCCAAGGCGCAAGTCCAAATCGTTGCAAGTATTGATTTTAGTTGGTTTCGTGTGCAGGTTATACTTTGACGGGAAAATATTAGAGGTCGATCTTTTGACATATTTAGTAAGGGGTCCGCGAAATCAAATCGTCGCCTTGCGATGGACCGAGACTTGGGCACGCTAAGACAAATCGGACGTATAACTCAATGAAGCACGAAGTGCTCGAATGGCTAAGTCAGGAGAGTGGCCGTGCAACAAAGTTATGAAATCGAGCCGCATCGGCTCGGTGAAACGATGAAGGCGAATCGACTCCAGGTGGGAGGATTGACTTCTTTTTACTCCTTCATTCGATAAGTCAAATATATCATTGTATGCTAAAAGTTAACCTATCGACGCCACGGGCGTGGTCCGATCGGAGATAAATCATAGTGTGAGTCGAACACTAAGTTAGAACAATTGAAATGAAACGTACATCAATATGCACGAGTCGCTATGGGACATTGGATATCGCTAAGGCGAGCGCCTCAGTGCACAAGCCGCAAGAACATGGGATAACTGTAATCGGCGAGTGCCTTAGTGCACGAACCATACCGTGCCTTTGCTGTACGAGTTAGACGGCTAGAACATTGGAAGACAATAGGCGAGCGCCCTAGCGCGCAAGCCCCGAACATTGAATGCTAAGTTATAGAACAGGAAAATACGGTCGAAACGTGCCTACGTGCACGGGATAATAAAAAGATGGCTTCGTTGCGAGAGAATACAGTTGTGGCATGAATGTGGCGGAACTGTCGGATATGACATGGTGCCTCGAAAGGTGTTCGAGACCTTCGGGTCGTTCGGTTGACGAGCATTGAGTTGAGACACGATGCCATTGAATCATTGAAACGAAGTATGAAACGTGAGAACATAGAAAGTTAACGGAAGAAGTACGAGATGATAAAGTCTGAGTCTTGGACTCAAGGCTATGCTTGGTTGTTTGAATGATAGTGCGTTGCATGGTCGAATGGAATGGGCTTGAGATAATTGCGATGATATCTTCCGTGCACGGAACGTTCCCTCCGAACGGGCGCACCGGGGCACCGGGACCGTTCGGCCTAGGAGGGATGTAATCTTTGATAGGCGCACATTTGCGAAGTCCGATTAGCATTCGGTCGTAAATATGAGAAGCCGCAAATGATGGTAGGCACGCGGTAAGTTTCGGTTGTTGGGATAGCAACCCAACCCGTGAAACGCCGGGCTACCCAAACAAGAGAGAGAAAAGAAGGAGAGAAAAGAAAGTAAGGAAAGATAAAAGAGAAACTCCTTTAGTCCATTACGGCGCGGATACGCCCACGACCTTCATATAGTTAAGGAACGATGGGTTGAAAGTGTAGGCACATATGTGTCCCGCACGCATAGATCCTGCTTAGAGATGCACATATGACATGACAGGAAAGGAATGCGGCGTATTCACCTTGCGTCAGTGCAAGGGCGAGAGCGTCGACTTGGTAAGAAGTCGCGCCACGAATCAAACACAAGATTGCTTGTTTGCTTGCCTATTCAATTCGATAACATGCTGCTATGCTAACATGCTTTACGTTTCGAAGATGCCATAAAATTGACCCTAAGGAGAACATAGCAAGATCATAAGCTAAGTTGCATGATTCAACATAAATATTAAAATATCGGTTTGGAAAGATGATCTTTGCTTCAATACATGCGAGGACGAACGTACTGATTTCCCACCAGCTTCATGCAGGGTGCAGGAAATGGATTGCTCGCGGCGAAGCGTTGCTTGAACGTGTTAAGGCTTGGAATGCCGAAGCGCATTGAAGCGTGCTATCGCATTGACGCTCGGACTACGCAGCTGGATTGATGCGGCCGAGATATAGAAGGCATGATGTATGGAACAATGAAATCCTTTGTGGGCAAGAGAGAACCTGAGTGTTGTAACCAATCTGGCATATATTGTTAGGCTATCGAAAGCCTTTGTAATCTCAGTTTCGGATATCAATAAAGAGAATTGTTTCGTATACTCTGTTTTTCATTCGTTGTTAAATCGAATCAAAAGATAACCATTTGAGAACTTGTCATCTTGTCTTTCACAAGAGCAACTCCAGGCTCGTGCGGCATCACGCCCCCTGAGAGGACGATGATTCGGGTGATTCCGGGTCGGGGCGTGACAGCTGCCATGTAAGAACTCGGGAATCCATTCTCTCCATGCAATCATTATTTTATCTAACTTAATAGTCTCTACGTTGAGTGAAGTCCCATGCCGTGGACCATAGTCATTCAAATGAGTACTTTCGTACGGGGTACGATATGCACAACTCTACAACGATACCCGTGCGGTTAGGTTGTAGGTCTTACATAGCGTAATGCAATAATCAAAACTAACCACGGATTAATCATGCCTTGACCATAAAGTACACATGCTGCTTTGGTAACATAAATAAATAAATAATTAAATTGAAGCCTGCATGTGCCTGTATGCCAATATTCGGGATTAGCCAGTCGATTTCAATAGTTCATAATTAATATAGAAAATTTACTGTAGGGTAATATATTTTAACGAAATTACGTGTAGGATAACATATTTGGGAAAATTACAAGAATGAAAACGATCCGACAGAGCGTCTGGCGGAAATTGGGCGCGCCCAATTTCTGCCAGACAGTATGTCGAAAATTGAGCGGGAGGGTGGGAGGGAGCTATGCCTACTTGTTTGCAGAAGGGGAAGGGGGGGTAGGTTCGCAGACGTTATCCTAGCCGTTGGGTGAAAAAAAATAAAATAAAACCAAAAAACGAATCCGAACCGAGCTTGCGTAGTGCGCCACGCGTCTAGGCGCTGGATTTCCGCCAGACACTCTGTCGGATTGGTTTCCTATTTATAATTTGCCCAAACATGTTATCCTGCACACAATTTCGTTAAAATATATTACCCTACAGTAAATTTTCTGTAATTAATATGAACGTGTCTCATTCATTCATTTCAATAAGACGACTAGCCAGTCTCTTAGTTCCAACTAGGAACGCATGATCAATTATTAAATTAAGATGACAATCCTCGTTTATTAATGTCAAGACAATAATTAATGTTAATAAGTGCCAAATCAATCAATAAATGGTAATAAATGTCAATCAATCTCAATCAATGTCAATTTGAAACAAGAATCAGCCAAAAAGGCATTATGGCTAGCATTCATGCGGCTGGGAAATTATTGATTCATACGGCCGGGAATGAATGGGTTACATGCGGCTAGGCAAGGGTGATTCCATGCGGCCGAAACCAAAATAGTCTCATGCGGCCAAATTAGCAAAGTCCTATGCAGCTAGAAATTAAAGGGGTCTTATGCGTCTACAGGCAACATACGCACATGCGGCCAGGGGAAATTCTATGCGGCAGAATAGGTGCAAGCCTATATGTGGCTAAGAAGTCTCATGCGCCATGCGGCTGAGAATGATCCGCGCTATGCGGCTGAAAATGATCAGCGCCATGCGGCTGAAATGGGTGCATGCCTACATGCGGCAGATGAGTCTCATGCGGTCTGATAACTCTATGCGGCTCGGGTTGATCTTTATACGGCAAGCGGCCGATCAAGCTTATGCGGCTGACTAAGCCCATGCGGCTGACTAAGCCCATGCGGCCAAGGGAGACTTGCCGCATGAAAACTCATGCGGTCAAGCACTGTTCTTCTTCTCCTCTTTTCCGAGAGAAAGAACCATGGGAAGTCATTGCTTCTAAGCTCCATAAATCCTTCGTTCCAAGTCCAAATCCAGACTTCCATATGTCAAAATTGGGTAAAACAAAATTCTCTACAACATGGAACCATCAAAACTTGAAGATAACAAAGTTTACTAGATCAAAACCTAAGAAAACCGAAAATGCATTAAACTTAGATCTACAAGAAATGAACCATGGAAATTGAAAATGTTAAGTACTAAAGAGGCTCAAAATCAAGTAAGAAAGATGATGGAACAATAATAATCGTGATCCATCAAGAAGCAAGTTTGGCACTTGCCTTGGCAGCTGGTAGGTGGGGGAGGAGTTATGAGGAAGAAGAAGATTAATGGTGAAGTAATGAAGAGAGAGAAAGGGGATGGCTTTAAATGGAGGGGTGATGGTAGGTGGGGGTTGTTTCGGTTCATGATGAACCAACATACTTAATCCAATCCAAGCCGAATCCAAAGTAAAGCTAAAGCAGAGTATGAAAGCAGAAAATAAAATGCAAAAAATAAAATTGCAAAAAATTAATTAATATGAAATTAAAGAGGTTTAATTACAGAATAATACATGATAAATATTAAATAAATATATTAAAGCAGTACATGTATTAAGAATACGTATTCTGGGAACGGGAAGTGACATCTCTACCCTCCTTAGAAAAATTCCGTCCTCGAAATTTCAAATCCAAGCAGGATAGGAACATCAAAGCTAAACTAATCTGAGTACAAGAAACTTGAGCAAGCAATCATTCTTCAATATTAACTAGCAGATAACATATCTATATTAACAATCTACGATATCAAGTAGTTCTACGCATAGGGTGACAAGCATGGGGGTTAAGACAATCAAGGTACACGGGAAGAAATATACCTTGTGAGTCAAACAAATAGGGATACCATGATCGGATATCATCCTCACGTTTCCACGTTGACTCTCCTAATGAGTGATGACCCCAAGCAACCCGGACAAGGCTAATCGTTCGGTTCTTGAGTATCTTCTCTCTTCGGTCCAAAATGGACACAGGCTGCTCCTCGTAAGACAGGTTGGTACCAACAACCAGCTCAGAATGATCAAGGATATGGCTTGGGTCCGATACATACCTTCGCAGCTGAGATACATGAAATACGTCATGCACCTCTCGTAACGAAGGTGGAAGGGATAAACGATAAGCAACATCTCCTACCCTATCAAGGATAACGAATGGTCCTACGTATCGCGGACTCAACTTCCCGCGAACGCTAAATCTAATGACCCCACGGGTAGGTGAGATCCGTAAGAACACGTGGTCCCCAACAGAAAATCCTAGCGGCCTACGATGCTGGTCCGCCCAATGACGATGTCGATCCTGCGCAACTCGAAGTTGCTCTCTAATTCCCTTAATCACTTCAACTGTCTGGACAATCATTTCCGGGCCTAACATCTTCTTCTCCCCGATATCATCCCATGCCAGTGGCGACCTACACTTCTTACCATATAGGGCTTCGAATGGCGCCATCTGGATACTGGCTTGATAACTGTTGTTATATGAAAACTCAATTAAGTGTAGGTGGCTCTCCCAAGATCCTCCAAAATCTAGGGTGCAAGCTCGTAACATATCTTCCAAAGTCTGAATTGTCCTTTCTGATTGCCCGTCCGTCTGTGGATGGTACGCCGTGCTAAATCTTAACTTGGTGCCCAGACTATGATGTAGGCTCTTCCAAAAATGTGATATGAAAGGGTATCTCTATCTGACACAATACTGACAGGGACTCCATGTTGCCTGACTATCTGCTGCATGTACAACTCTGCCAACTTTTCTGTAGATTGCCCTACTCTGAAAGGAAGAAAGTGTGCTACCTTTGTAAGCCGATCCACTATCACCCAAATAGCATCTTTACCACTTGGTGATCTCGGTATACCGGTCACAAAGTCCATTGTGATGTGCTCCCACTTCCATTCCGGGATAGGAAGCGGTTGCAATAATCCAGCTGGCCTCTGCTGCTCTGCCTTCACTTGCTGACATATCAAGCAACGAAAAACAAATCTAGCTATCTCCCTCTTCATTCCATTCCACCAGAAGTGTTGCTTGATATCTTGGCACATCTTGGTCCCTCCAAGATGTATAGAATACTGAGAACTGTGAGCTTCTGCCATAACTTTCTGTCTGATATCTCTATCAGGCACACATAGGCGCGACCCAAACCTAAGTGTACTATCTTCATGAATTCTCATCTCCTTCCTGAGTCCTGACTCACATTCTGTCCTAAGCTTCTGAATCCTTGGGTCCTGTGCCTGAGCTGCCTTGATCCTGTCTACCAAGTCAGATTGAACTTGTAGACTTGTTAGAACTCCTACATCACTAGGAAGTATAACTTTGATACCCATCTCCTGAAGGTCTTCTAAGATGTGCTTCTGGGTAGTCAACATAAATGCGCCGCCTCTCCTGCTAAGAGCGTCTGCTACCACATTAGCCTTGCCTGGATGATATTGAAGCTCTACATCATAATCCTTGATCAACTCTAACCATCTTCTCTGCCTCATGTTCAGCTTCTTCTGAGTAAAGATGTACTTCAGACCTTTATGGTCTGTGTACATGTCCACTCGGTCACCATATAAGTAATGCCTCCATAGCTTCAAAGCAAATACTACTGCTGCCAACTCCAAATCATGAGTTGGATAATTCTTCTCGTGGTCTCGAAGTTGCCTAGATGCATATGCTATCACCTTCCCATGTTGCATAAGGACACATCCAAGTCCTCTTCCTGACGCATCACAATAAACGGTAAAACCTCCGGGTCCAACTGGCAATGTAAGAATAGGCGCTGATATCAACTTCTGCTTCAGATTCTCAAATGATGCCTGACATTCTGCCGACCAGACGAATGGTACATCCTTCCGTGTCAAGCGGGTCATGGGTGCTGAAAGTCTTGCAAAGTTTGATACGAATCTCCTGTAATATCCTGCCAATCCCAAAAAACTCCGCACATCAGCTACGGTCTTGGGTACTGGCCAACTCTCTACCGCTTCTACCTTCTTGGGATCTACTGCTACTCCAGCTCATGATATGTTGTGACCCAAAAATGAAATATGATCAGTCCAGAATTCACACTTGCTGAGCTTGGCATACAACTGGTTCTCTCTCAAAACCTGTAACACCTTCCGGAGGTGGTCTTCATGCTCCTTCTCACTGGCAGAGTATACAAGAATGTCGTCAAAAAACACAACGACAAACTGATCTAAGTATGGCATAAAGATGCGGTTCATCAAATCCATAAATATTGCTGGAGCATTAGTCAAACCAAACGGCATTACTAAGAATTCATAATGCCCATACTTCGACCTGAATGCTGTCTTGGGAATATCCTCCTTCCGAACCCTCACTTGATGATACCCTGAACGAAGATCTATCTTGGAGAAAACTCTAGCTCTGCTCAACTGATCAAACAAGTCGTCGATCCTTGGTAGTGGGTACTTGTTCTTTACTGTTGCCGCATTAAGCTTCCTGTAATCGATACACATTTTGGATGACCCATCCTTCTTCCCCACAAGTACCACTGGTGCTGCCCATGGTGATATGCTAGCTTGGATGAACCTCTTCTCCTTCAATTCATCTATATGCTGATATACCTTGGCCTGCTCCGAATCCGCCATTCTGTAAATCCGATCTGATATCGGTTTAGTTCCAGGTGCCAATTCTATGCTGAACTCAATATCTCTAACCGGTGGTAGACCTGGAAGTTCTTCGGGAAATACGTCTAGAAATTCTTCAACTACCTTCGGAACTTGAACTTCTTCCGTTGCTGTTACTACTCCCTGCTCTTGCTGAGTTGCCTCTGATCTGACTAAGGTGAATCTCTTCATGCCTGGAATATCAAAAGACACACTCCCACTATGACAATTTATTGTCGCATGACTGTCTTTCAGCCAGTCCATGCCTAAGATAACGTCGAAATTTCCAACATGAAATTCTATCAACCGGGCGGGTAAGGAATGCCCGTAAACTACAACGCTACACGCTAGAATAACTCTACTAACCCCTACGAGCCCATTTCCAGTGAGTATATTCAACCTCCCTGACAATGCCTCGAACTCCATTCCTAGCCGTGTCGTAAATTGTGCAGATATAAATGAGTGTGATGCTCCCGAATCAAACAATGCTACTGCGGGATATGAGGCGACGAGAATGTTACCTGCCACAACATCTCCCGATGCTAATGCCTCTTCCAAGGACAGTGTGAATGCCTGTCCTCGATCTCCTTGCTGGTTCCCATGCTGTGGCCTAGCCTGGTGCTGCTGCTGGCCCCTGCCTTGATAATGCTGGGGTGGTCTATGCTGGTGTTGCTACATCGGCGGTCCCTGCTGTCGAAACATCTGAGCCTGTGGCATTAACGGACGCTGGGCCAATGGTCTCACTGCCACTGCTGGTCCTCGATACTGGCCTGCCCCTGGTGCTGGCAGAGCAGGAAACTGTTGTATGGGTCCTCCTGACCTCGAATTCATGGGGTAGGTGGTAACCCGATGATCTGGATTTCCACATATCAAACACAGTCCGTTCAATGTCCGACACACATCTCTAGTGTGCCCTACCTTCCCACAATAAGTGCAGCCCGCTGGGGGTTGCTGATTCTTCCTCTGTTGCTGCTGCTGCCTGGGTGGTGGTGCTGGCCCTCGCATTGCCATATCGTGAATGCGAATGCCAAGGGATGGTGCTGTTGTTCGTGGCGCTGCTCCCCCTCCTCCTTCAATCTGACTGTGAGATCTCTTCTGACCTCCAGTCCTTGCTGTAATCCTCTGAATGGTGATCTCATGCCTTCGGGTTGTCATCAATACCTCATCAAAAGTCTGGTAATTGTGCCCCTCTATCAATTGCAAGAGCTCAAGGTGAAACCCTTGCTGAAATCTCATAGCCCTCTGGCTCTCCGTTGCTACCATCTCTGGGGCGAACCTACTCAATCTGCAGAATTCCGCTGCATAAGCATCTACTGTCTTACCGGCCTGCTTGAGGTTGATAAACTTCTGTTGTAGCTCAAATTATGCCACAACTCCATAGTACTTTGTCTTGAATCTTGCTGTGAAATCGTCCCAAGCAACGGGACGTCTGATACCTACTTCCTCTGATTCCCACCAATCACGTACGAGATCCTGAAGTAACAACTTTACTTGATCCACACGTTCTTCTGCCGGTACCTTAGCTGCTGTCAGAATAGCCTCAATATCCTTAAGCCATGCTTCTGCTGAGATGGCATCCTCCGTGCCCTCGAAACGGTGGGGGTTGAACTTGCAAAATCTGGTTGATGCTCCTGAATCTGGCCTTGCCCCTCTTTCCAAAGCTGTCTGCAACCCTTGGTTGAGTAGTACGTTCTTCTCTTGCAACTGAGCATGCATGCGCTGCTGGGCTAACATCTGGTGTTGCTGAGTAGTCATCATCCCTCTCATGATCTCCAGAAGGGCCGGTGTGTCCACTCCCATGGGGGTAGGTGGAACTGTTGGTGGTGGTGGAACCTCCGGATACCGCGATCCAGCTGCTGCTTCCACTATCACTTCTTCCTGGATAGTCTCCTGAGGTAGTACTGGGCCTTGTTGCTGACCAACCTGGTCATGTTGTCCATGTTGTTGCTGCCCAGCTGTGACAGGTACGGACGAAGTGCCCCTAAGAAAAGGGACAAGAGAACAATCAAACGACCGGACAGGAAGGATCAATGAAGTCAAAGGATACCAGAATGTCAAGCGGGAGTCAAGAGTAACGAGTCAGGAGATCAAGGGAAAACATGTGTGATTGAGATACCCTATAAATCGAAACACCCCACAAGTCTGAAATCAGACCTGCATGGGCCACCACTAAAACCTTGTCACGCCCCAGAACCAGAATACTGGAGAGCGGGGGAATGACTCAGCCAGCTACGTATTACGGGTAGATGAATACCGTATAATACGATCAATGCTGTCTAATACGACGAGGGGGTGCATACTACATAAAAGTCTCACTATGGTCACTTTCCATCTATTGTCTCAATCATTCAAACAAGAAACAGAAATAGAGAACATGTAAGATAAAGCAGTAAGGCGTCCCAAACGCTCAGTCAAAATGTTCTTGATATCTGGCTTTACAAAACACAGCCAGATGATGTAGTAAGTATACACAATTGTTATCAGCTGCAGCCTGACTTAGTTACAATTATGCAAAAGTAGGTACAAGACAATCCGACTAACATGTCGGTGCCAAACGGCAAAGTATAAAGTAATTCACAAAATGAACGGGAAAGTAAGAAACCCACTCGAGACCTTCTGCGATCATCCCTCTAGTATTGACCATCTTGGAGGTAGAAGTAAGCTGGATCCTCGGAGACCGGCTCTAAATCTGGCCAAGCAAAACCAGAGAGGTTAGACCTCTAATAGCAAACCGCAAAGGAGCACGATTATGAGGAATAAAGCCAGTAGGAAGAGAATATGGTAATAGATCTCTGCTATCTACCAATATTCACATAACATCACGACACTTCAAACCAACCTCCCAACCAAACAAGGACAGAAGTTGGCCCGTCATGTCCTGACATTCTGATCATCTCAGTTAGGTAACATAGTAGGTACAGTACACAAACAAATCAATTTAAACGGCCATGCAACTACTACGGCTTGCTACTGTGAGTTCCAAGTTATCCTAGAATTATGCAATAAAGGATTCCTCAGTTCTTACTATGCGCAAGCAAGGCTAGTCTATCCAGTCAATCAATTGCGCCAATCAGGAATTTAGACGAGTCCCAGCGGGACGCTCGTTGTTAATATACCATGTACAATTAAATAATATAAGCAGATACGGCTCCCTGCCCGTGTGGCAGATTTGCAGTATCTGTGGGAACCAGCTGGCCTGTCGGGCACTTAATAGTCCCAAGAGGGCTGCGATGTAAGAACTCGGGAATCTATTCTCTCCATGCGATCATTATTTTATCTAACTTAATAGTCTCTACGTTGAGTGAAGTCACATGCCGTGGACCATGGTCATTCAAATGAGTACTTTCGTACGGGGTACGATATGCACAACTTTACAACGATACCCATGCGGTTAGGTTGTAGGTCTTACATAGCGTAATGCAACAATCAAAACTAACCACGGATTAATCATGCCTTGACCATAAAGTATACATGCTGCTTTGGTAAGATAAATAAATAAATAATTAAATTGAAGCCTGCATGTGCCTGTATGCCAATATTCGGAATTAGCCAGTTGATTTCAATAGTTCATAATTAATATGAACGTGTCTCATTCATTCATTTCAATAAGGCGACTAGCCAGTCTCTTAGTTCCAACTAGGAACGCATGATCAATTATTAAATTAAGATGACAATCCTCGTTTATTAATGTCAAGACAATAATTAATGTTAATAAGTGCCAAATCAATCAATAAATGGTAATAAATGTCAATCAATCTCAATCAATGTCAATTTGAAACAAGAATCAGCCAAAAAGGCATTATGGCTAGCATTCATGCGGCTGGAAAATTATTGATTCATGCGGCCGGGAATGAATGGGTTACATGCGGCTAGGCAAGGGTGATTCCATGCAGCCGAAACCAAAATAGTCTCATACGGCCAAATTAGCAAAGTCCTATGCAGCTAGAAATTAAAGGGGTCTTATGCGGCTACAGGCAACATACGCACATGCGGCCAGGGGGAATTATATGCGACAGAATAGGTGCAAGCCTATATGCGGCTAAGAAGTCTCATGCGCCATGCGGCTGAAAATGATCAGTGCCATGCGGCTGAAAATGATCATTGCCATGCGGCTGAAATGGGTGCATGCCTACATGCGGCAGATGAGTCTCATGCGGTCTAGGTGCCTCTATGCGGCTCGGGTTGATCTTTATACGGCAAGCGGCCGATCAAGCTTATGCGGCTGACTAAGCCCATGCGGCTGACTAAGCCCATGCGGCCAAGGGAGACTTGTCGCATGAAAACTCATGCGGTCAAGCACTGTCACGACCCGCACCCACTGTTAGGGTACGAGACGTAACAACGCCCAGCCTACGCCGCAGTATCGGCGGTAGAACGCTGTCCTAGGTCAATCATCTATCAATACCAAGTACCTGTACAGTTTATACTCTCCGAATGGAGGTGACATAACAATATACATCTCAATCACATCTAGGGTAGAAGAACGAAAGACAGATAGATAGATAGTAACTCAAGAGAACATTATCATAGATGAATAAGTCTAAGTGTCTAGTACAACATAATATCCAGAACTGTCAACTCATAATACAAGACTAAGAGTCTATACATAACTCAACATCTCAAAATACAACTCAGATGTGAGACAAAAGTAAATATAGAAAAGACTGCCTAGGCTAAACTGGTCTAGACTACTGGAACAACATCCTCAGCTGCAGGTGGATCCTGCTGAGGGTCCACAACATAAGTATCATCTAGTCCTGCTCCATAATAGGTAGACACCAGGGCCTCCTCCTCATTCTCTGTAATATTTTCAACAGGTCCAATCAGGACGGGAACGAGCACAATACATCTCACGCAGTGCATAGAATGATAGGAGATATAAAGCATGCAATAGAGTAAAATACAGGAACTGCTGAAGGAAGATACATGTAGCAAAAGAGATAGCTGTAAAGGAAATATCTACTGTATATAGAGAACTAGCAGTGTCTAGTGAGTCAGAGTAAAATATAGACATGTGAAATGGCATAGGAGATTCATGACTACAGCTAGAAGTGATTCATGACTACAGCTACTGGGGTAATATCCACATGACTATTTCCACTCCCCCATCCCCAATCAATACACAAGGATCCATTCAGGTTATGTTAAGATTCGTGATAAGCCCATAATTGGGTGATACGTGAGTGATTCATGAAGATTCATGGAGGCTCGGTGATCATGAGAGTACATGAGTCACTAGCTGATACATGAAGATACATGAAAATAGAAGCATGAGATACATGATGTAAGTGAAACACACATGACAAAAGTACCTGATGCTCCCGAGGGGGATAACATCTCATGAAAAGATCCATATAGTACCAATCCGTGATAACAATCGTGTCAGCATCAAGTAAAGTAAGCTAGAGCAAGAATATAAATCCTGGCAAATATGAAACGGTCAGAGAATGTACTCGCCTGATAACTGAATGTCTGAAGAAGATATACTGTCTGAGGAGAGGTGTATGGCTCCTAATCAGAGCAATACAAGTCACAATGTATCCACAATGGTAAAAATAGAGTGTACAATGCATACTACATGATTCTAGGTCAATCTGGTCAAAAGTCAACTCTGGGTCAACTCTAATAGTTAAACTAGGTCACAGGAAGTCATACTAAGTCAAATAGAGTCAAACAGGGTCAAACAAGTCAAATACTAGTCAACATGATCAATCTGGGTCAAGTCTAGGTCAAACTTAGACCAACTAAGGTATTGGTCAAACAAGGTCAGTCAGTAAGGTAATTAGGTCAAACAAAGACCAGTCAATAAGGTAATTAGGTCAGACTAGTTAAACTAGTCATTTTAGGTTAGTCCTAGTCAAATCTAGGTCAATTAGGTCAACTTTGACCTAAGGTTGACTTTGGTCAACCCTTAGTCAACAAGGGTCAATAAGTTGGGTTTTGGGCCATTAGGGCTAGCCCCAAACCATGGGCTAGTAATCTTGGCCATAGGCTATTGGCTATAGGTTTCCTCTAAACCTATACCTTAACAAGTTATACACATATATATATATCTATATATATATAGATATTCCCATATATCTAATGCCTATACATATACATAGGCCATAATACATATATATATACATATCTATAATATATATATATACAATACCCAATATATATATAGTACTCACTTGTATACATAATATATATACATATATAGATAGCTATCCTATAAACATATATATATATATTCCACATATATATATAAACCCATATATACACCCTTAGCTATATATACCAAAATATATATATAACTATATACAATATAATGTATATATATATATAACATATATATATATATATAGAGGGAAATAGAGAGAGATGTGAGAGAGAGACTTAGAGTGAGAGAGTGAGTATGAGAGAGGGACAGGACAGTGAAAGAGAGAGGGGGGTTAACCTGGACAGTGAAGGGGGAGTTCCAGTTCTCTGGAACCAGGAAATCCCAGCCCCAAACACACACACACAGTACCTATATACATATATATGTATATACATACACAACTACATCTATACACAACTACACACCCTAAAAACTCACATACACACACATATACATATGTACTACATGTATATACACTGAAATACACCAATACATGTATAAATCCTATCAAAATTTGATTTGAAAATCGTTTTCACAAACTGGAAAATTATCCCAAAACTGGGAAATTAGCACTGTGCACTCGAACATGGGTAAATCGAAATACACATACTAAATCGAGCTAAGACTCTCAACCAAGGGTTGGTAACTGACACCCCATAGGTACTCTAGTGTCCCAAGTCACTGACACGACACCACGACACAGTTTCACGTGTCCAAACACGCAAAACAGTCAATCGGGTAAAACCTAACACAGTGCAGTGCACAGGCATCGTGCACGCGTGCACTTAGCTCTAGGACACGACACACGTGTCTAGAAGTCTCGTGCACGTGTGGATAGGTTCACCTAGGGTTGGTCTAGGGTTTAGGTAGCCTGTCTCGTGTCCACGTGTCCTCAGGACACGGCACGAACTCTGTATCAGTCGAAGAAAATCGACTGATACTCAGTGTTCTGCACCGCGTCGTGCATGGGTTCTCGTGTCTCGTGGACACGACACGAGCCACGTGGGGCCTCGTGGTCATGCCCACGTATAGCCCACGTGTAGGGCTACACACTCGTGCAAACACGAGGTGTCCTAGTGTCGTGTCCAAGTGATACGAAGGCCGTGTCCAAGTCGGGTTTCCACAGAAACTGTGCGCGTGCACGACAGTGCACGACCAGTGCACGTGTCCTTGTGTCCTCGATAGGACACGAGGTGTCCTGAAATTTTGGGTACGACTTGTCAGTCAATGCCCCTACGTGCATGCCAAATGGCAAGTGTCCAAGTGGTGTATGTGTCGAGAAAACGTGTCTAGGTAGCAGGACATATTTTGTGTACTGTGCAGTGTCCAGACAGTGGAAAAACTGAGAGCTTTGTGTCCAGTTTTGGACACGACACAAGCTCTAAATGTGCTCAGTGTATAGGGGTTAGGTTTAGCTAGGTCTAGGCTAGAATTTGGTTCAAAAACATTTGGGAAACAGTGAGTAATTTACACTATGACAGAACACAAAATACATTAAATTTCAAATAGGATACGTGTCCGATACGACACCAAAACACTTCTAATTTCCACCAAATTTGACCTACAGTTCAGGTAGTCCTATATGAATGCAATTATGAAGAAAAACCAGGATTTTAACTAAGTTTGGGAGTATTTACCTATTGGTGCAATCCAATGAAAATCAAATGAAAGGGGGGTGTGTATCCTTCAACTTGATGATGTCCAATGCTTCCAAATCCTTGATTTCCATCCTCCCTTAGTATCCTTGATGTTGTAGGGTCCCAATGCAAGAGACTAGAGTGAATTTGGATCTATATTGCTCAAGTTATGAAGGGTTGAAGGAAAAGGGATTTTCTAGGAATTAAATTCATGTAAATTGTTCATGAATTAATTCAAGGGGTTAATATAGGATGGTGGGCTGCCAAGGGGGGTCCTTGGCTGCCATGGCAAGGGGGGGGGGGGGGGTGTCCTAGGCTTGCTTCTAGGTTAAGGCAAGGACTTTGGTAAAGGGTTTAAGATATTTTGCATAAATCAAGCAAAATATCATATGATAAATATCTAGATATTTATCTCACTTTAACCTATGATTAATATCTATCCTCTTAGTCATTCTAGGTTAGTAACTAACCTCTAGATTAGGTTAAACTAGGTTAGGGGCTCTCATGACACTTAACAATAATTAAACAATAATAAAAACACATAAACCCAAATAATTCCAAACAAATCCTAGAAAATTACCAAAATACCCCTTAAGCTAAAAATCACTAATTTGGTGTTCTAAGCCTATGGCTAGGCTCTCATGGTCATGGCAACTTCTGGGTTAGAGAAAACTAGGGTTTACACTAAGTTACACTAACAAAATCACAAAGTCATAAGTCATGACTTAGCATGACTTGAAGATGGTTTAATCTAACTAAAATCACCAGAAAATCATACCATGACTAAAATACCACTAATAAATAATAAAAATAATAAATTTTCAAAAATCTCCAATTTCAGAAAACAGGGTGTTACAAGCACTGTTCTTCTTCTCCTCTTTTCCGAGAGAGAGAACCACGGGAAGTCATTGCTTCTAAGCTCCATAAATCCTTCGTTCCAAGCCCAAATCCAGACTTCCATAGGTCAAAATTGGGTAAAACGAAATTCTCTACAACATGGAACCATCAAAACTTGAAGATAACAAAGTTTACTAGATCAAAATCTAAGAAAACCGAAAATGCATTAAACTTAGATCTACAAGAAATGAACCATGGAAATTGAAAATGTTAAGTACTAAAGAGGCTCAAAATCAAGTAAGGAAGATGATGGAACAATAATAATGGTGATCCATCAAGAAGCAAGTTTGGCACTTGCCTTGGCGGCTGGTAGGTGGGAGAGGAGTTATGAGGAAGAAGAAGATTAATGGTGAAGTAATGAAGAGAGAAAGGGGATGGCTTTAAATGGAGGGGTGGTGGTAGGTGGGGGTTGTTTCGGTTCATGATGAACCAACATACTTAATCCAATCCAAGCCGAATCCAAAGTAAAGCTAAAGCAGAGTATGAAAGTAGAAAATAAAATGCAAAAAATAAAATTGCAGGAAATTAATTAATATAAAATTAAAGAGGTTTAATTATAGAACAATACATGATAAATATTAAATAAATATATTAAAGTAGTACGTGTATTAAGAATACGTATTCTGGGAACGGGAAGTGACACGTCGGCCGTCCCGTGAGGCTCTGGAGCACGCGGAATGCGTGAGGCGTACGTGTGGGACGATAATGAAAAAGTCAGTGCGGACATGATTCACACGAAGAGTCCGAAGCGACATGGTGACCGGCTAAAAATCGTGTGCGGAGAGACACGATTTAACTGAGCCGTCACGTGCTGGTTTAAAAAAAAGACAAAAAAATAATAATTTATTATCTAACATTTCTCTAGATGTGTCGTCTCCAAATGATCCTTCTCCCCCTTCAGGGCAAATACCAATTCTTGCGGCCTCAAGCTCTACCCAACAATCTCCACCTCCAGACTCTACTGAATATTCTCCTCCTTCTCCCTTTTTACATATTTAGCATCCAATTGAACCAGAAATTGTCATTCCACCAATATCTCCATCTCCACAGGTGTCGCAAGAACCCGATGATACCTCTAACAATTCGATTGTACAACCTCCCTTCACTCATATTCAAAACCGTTCCAAAATCGGTCACTCTCGACCCAAATCATTTCCTGATTACAAATAATTCTATAATTCCCGACATCCCTTACAAGCTTTTCTGCACTCTTGGATACTCCTGAACTAACATCATACACTCAAGCAGTTTTCGATCCACAATGGCGTGCTGCAATAGGAAGGAAATTTGATGCATTGATGGAAAATGGCACTCCAACATATCTATAGACTCACGTAAATGTATGGCTACACTTGAGCAAAACCTGCTCGGAACCATGAGACTCCCAAACGAGGGACCATCTCGGCGACAAACTATCGCTTGAACTTTCCATTCTTTGAAATCCAGGTAACGGCTATTGCTGTCACGCCCCAGAACCAGAATACTGGAGAGCGGGGGACAGAAACAGCCAGCTACGTATATTAAAGTGAATTCCACCTTGATATACGGTAACGGCTGTCTAGATACATGAGGGTTTAACTACAAGCCAATAGTCTCTTAAGGTCAAGAACAAGCCTAGTGTCTCAATCTCAAGCAAGCAAGTAAATGTAACAAGATGGTAGATCATCAGACATACAAAGTAAGGCGTCCCATACATTACATATTCAGATGATCATAAAGCTAGTCATACAAAATGTGAAGACTAGCCAGAGTTTTAATCATACATGATCAACCCTAAGATTTGTCAATCATGTTACAGCCCGTAGGCAGACAGTAAGTAAAGTTGCAAACGAGCTAACACTTGCTCGGCGGCTAAACGCCTCAAATGAATATTTTACAAGAGAGTGGGAGAGCAAAATAAGAATCCACTCGTTGCTAGGGTTGCGCCTAGTGGTCACCATCTGGCTGGAAAGCTGGAGGATCCTCGGGTCCTACTCCGAAATCTGGCCATACAAAACCAGCTAGGTCAGGCCCCAGAAAGAGCAAGTGCCACAAGGGAAGCTTCACTTAAGAATTAAAACCAGCACATTAGCACATGAGAACATGAATGAAATAACAAAAGACATGAGTTAGAGAAAACAGGATGATAAACGATAAGATAACTAAAGGGCTATTCCAGTAACCAAGTTACAACCTGTAAACCAAACAAGGACCGGGGTTGTAACCCTTCACCTGAACAGAGCTTAGTCTCCAACCAATTATCGACAAGAGTAAAGCATGAACAAGCATGTACTGAAATAATCATAGACTGGCATTGCTTAGACAAGACTAGACTGGACAACATCCATCAATCACGGCCAAGCAAAAAGTACGGCTTGATACTTTAACTAGCTAGGGTTATCACAAGCCTAGTTACTAGCAAGATGCAATGAGATGTTCCAACAGTCACAGGCCCTGCAGCTATCCAGGTTATCCAGGCGAGGTTGATTATCAAAGTTATCCAGAATTATTAGATGGCTTAGAGTGCAACACATAACAGTGTACCTTGTACTTGTTTCATAAAGTGCCCCACATGACAGTGGGCTGGAAATGTGTCCTACTCGACGGCAGGCTACAAGTCCCTCAGGTGTGGCCGGGATAACGGGATCGCCTGTAACTGGAAACATCTCTCTATATGAACTACTTGATCAATCTAGTCATTAATCTTAGTCAGATTCAGTATGAATCCCTGACCGTGGTAACCAGGGACTCATGTCCTAGACATGATGCAAGACGAGACTAGACTAGTAGCTTGTACAAACAAGTTTCAAGCAAGCACCCACGGTGTCAAGACTAGAATTTACTTAGCGAGTCGAGGTAACTGTCACAACAGCATTCAAGGTTACATGTCAAGATTACTTAGCAGGTCAAGATAACCGTCGCAACGGTGTTCATGAGTTCATGTCAGGATTACTTGTCAGGGGTGCACCACAACGGGTTACCATCATGTCATGTTACTTGTACTTGTTACTTGTTAGGAGCGCGCCACGACAGGCCATTATCATGAGTTGTCACAAAATCATGCCGTGTACAGATTATCATTACAATATTTACATATCATGAATATATCGAGTTCATGTCAAAAAGGGGAATCTAGGACAATGGATGCCAGAGCCATACTGCACCGGGTAAGGGGTAAGATACGTTAGTACTAAGAAGCCTCCGGGCAGGGGTGTATGCCAAAGGAGTACGCCAAGGGGAGTACGCGTAAAGGAGGTACGCATAAAGAAGTATGCGTAAATAAGGTACGCGTGAATGAGTACGCGCGTAAACGAAGTACGCGTAAAAGAGTACGCGTGAAGGAAGTACGCATAAATGGAATACACGTAAAAGAGTACGCGTGAAGCTTGTACGCGTAAAATAGAATACGCGTAAAAGAGTACGCGTGAAGCTTGGCCGCGTAAAATAGAATACGCGTAAAAGAGTACGCGTGAAGCTTGTTTTACGCCAAGGCAGGGTAGACTTTGTTTTACGCGTAAAACAGATTCACGCTGACACGAATAAACGTGGGCGTAGGGAACCTCCAGAACTCAAAACTCCATGAAACCTTCAATCTAAGCCAAAAATGGGAATTCCATAGATCAAAATGGGGTAGAATGAAATTCTCTACAATATGGAACAACCAAACTTGAAAATAATAAAGTTTGATAGATCAAAACTCAAGAAATCCGAAAATGCAACAAACTTAGATCTACAAGAAATAAACCATGAAAATTGAAAATGCTAAGTACTAAAGTGTCTTAGAATCTCGTGAGAAAGACAATGGAACAACAAAAATGGAGTTTCTCCATGAAGCAAGTTGCACTTGCCTAAGCCTCTCTCTTGGTAGGTGGAGAGAGTTATGAGGAAGAAGAAGGAGTAAATGAGAAAGTAAGAAAGTAATGAAGAGAGAGAAAGGGTTGGGCTTTAAATGGAGATTGTGGTAGGTAGGGGGTTGGGTTCATGATGAACCACCCTAAACCAAAACAACCAACCCAAGCCGAACCCAAGTCAAAATAAACCAAAATAAACGAAGTCATGCAAGATTAAGCTAGACAAGTCTGATTATGGGTCGGAATTCCGTACACGTATACTGAAAATACGTATAACAAAAATAGAGGTGACAATTGCATAGCCTTCCCGCTTAACTTGAACAAAACGTGTTCTTTAGGTGCCATAAACCGTGGCTAACTTTTTTACTGAACCAACCGTGGCTCGTACTTTAAACCGACTTGTGTTCTATGCGACACTACCGCCCAAGTCATACTTTATATGACGAGCCTTGAGATCGTGGGACTAGGTGACTTGACAACCGCAAATAACATGGGATAGTGTTTGCTATGACTTCGATAGCCCAGCATAACTTTGCCTAACTTAATCGTGCAACAAGTTGACGAGTAAAGGCTATGCCAAGCCTCGTATCGTGGGAACATGTTGTGCACGCGTTCGACTTGAACAACCAAGTTCTTTGGATGCCTAGACTTATGCCACAAGCCGTGCGATACAACTTAACCCGTGGGACGAGCAAAGGCTATGCCAAGCCTTGGACGATGGGACTGTGCTTGCTTTATCAAGCATCTATACATGTAACGCCTATGACTTAGGCCAGGTTCATAGCTTTGTGGCAACTTGGACCAACTTTCCTTCTCCCCAAGACATGGGACGAACGACCGAGTGTCATTTAGAAAGCACGCTGTGCAACACTTCTAAGCCAACCGTGGAACCTTTTTCATGTTCTAACTCAATCCGACCCAACTTAGGATTATTCCCTCAGCTATGTGGATTCGTCTCTTTTATTCACGAGCCTGCTTGTGCATTTGAAAACTTTCGTTTTATTAGTGTGAAGGTCAAGTTGAGACAAGTTCACCGAAGCCACCCA